>JAJOZX010012417.1:0-103602 GCA_023014485.1 Bathynomus jamesi
CTGACTTAATTACATATGAACTTAGAATCTCCTTTAAAGTATTTTTTTCTGCCCTACTTGAGATCAACTCTAGAAGCGTACGGTCCTGATGTGTGCCTCCTGTTGTTCTAAGAACTTTGTTTCTGTGTTGACATCCTACCTAGGCAACACTTTCGATTTTGGCTTTCATCTGGTACTTTTTCTTCGCTTTCATTCAGTCTGTCCCAAAGAAGGGTAACTGCTCTCAACCCTCCAACTATCGTCCATTCCTTTGATTTCTTGCATTTCCAAAGTTATTAATCTATCCTTAATAGAAGATTCTTAAGCACCTCTCTCTTACATTTTCTTTCAGATCGTCATTATGGGATCCGCAGGACGATCTACTGGCGATCTTAATTTCCAAATTGTCCTCCTTCGGTTTATATCCTTCTATATGTGCCTTCATCTCGATTTCCTTTCTGGCCGATCTATAGCTGCGGTTGTAGATGGACACTGTTTTTCTCCAATGCTAATAGTGGTGTTCCTCCAGGTTCTGTCGTGTCCCCACCTCTCCTTTTATTTTATTATTGATCTTTAAGTCGCACTTCTTGTCCTATGCTGATGATTCCACCCTTCACTCCTCCACCCGCTTCACAAAGCGTCCCTCCCAACAGTTACTCCATGATTCGCGTGAGACATCTATGGTGCATCTGACCTCTGATCTTTCTACTCTCTCCTATTTTGGTAGGGAAAACTTTGTGGCTTTCTTACCTCAAAAAAAAACCAGGTTCTTCGTCTGTCTACTTGTCACAATCTTTCACACGACTAACCCTTATCTTCAGCATCCTTTTCTAGTGATCTTTCTAAACAGCTTCATGAACGTTAGGTGTGGCTGTACCGGCTCCGCTGTTTCTTCATCCCTACTCAATTGCTATCTCTGTACAGGGTCTTTCCGCCACTGATGGAGTACAGTGTGGGGTGGCTCAACCCACACAGCCCTACTTAACCGGGTGGAAACCAAAGGCTTTTCGTCTCATCATCCTCGCCTCTTACTGATTGTCTTCAATCCCCTCTCTCTTCGCAGCAACGTTGCCTCACTCTCTTTACTATGGCTATTATACTGGCACTGCTCTTCTGAACTCTCTAGCTGCGTGCCTCCTCCTTTAAGGAGAACACACAGTACCACACTTTCTACACATTCTAATTCCTTTTCTGTCCACTTCTCTAATGTAAGGGTTAATCGGTATTCTCAATCTTCTATCTACTCAACCGGTCAGTTCTGGAACAACCTTCCTCAGTCCACCCTTCCCTCTGTCAATGATTTCCAATCTTTCAAACGCATAGTATCCAGACATATCGAAAACTTTGGATCTTCATTTTGGCTATCTTCTTCTTCTATGGGGGGGGGGGAAGTCGTTCTTGTGAGCATTCGCCCCTGGCCCCTCCCTCCTGTTAAAAAAAAAAGATGAAACAAAATTCTTCCTTTATAAGTTCGTACGTTAAAACGACCACTTAGGGAGCCAAATCGGCTTTATAATGACCTTATCCCAATAATTTGTGTCGAAGAGGGTTCTCTGTTTAACGTACGCGACGATGAAAAACGACAAAGCAAACTGTACAGAGAAGTCGACGAATGGTTTTTAACGGCTCTTCTGTCGTTTCTTGCAGGAAAGTTACTCGATTCGTAACTACAGGGTGTGCATAAAGTAACGCAAGTGAAGAAACAAATCCGTTTGAACTGTTTAACTAGTTTCAAACTTTTTTTTAAATCGACTATACAGTTGTTATAAGTACATGTAATAAATATTACTGGGCCATGTTCATTCGCGTTAATAAATTCAAATTGGATTTGGCTCTAAACTCCGTTACTTTATACACACCCTGTATTTTCTTAAAATGATGCCATATGAGGTTATAGGTTAGATTAATCTACAATCAAATTGAAAGTTATTTATATAGGATGATATAGGATTCAGTTATATTGGATTATATAGGATTTAATTATATAGGATTATATAGGATTTAATCGCTAATATGAATACGTTTTAAGTGTTTTTTGTTTAAATTACTTAATTCTAATTTCAGCCACTTTCTTTAAAGTATTTTTAAAAATTTGATTATACTCGTGCAAAAATATTTCAGGAGACTCAAAGAGTACTTACATCAAATGATTTAACCTTTTGAGGACGACTGTTACAAATTGGTAACGTTTCAATTAAAGGGTTAAGAGACATCCTATCTGATAGAAAAGATGATTTTTAATGGATTTCATCCTTATTTAAAGAATTTTTAAAGTACCTAATTCCCTATGTTAAAGGTTTTTAAAAGACCTAATCCTCTATTTAAAGGACTTTTAAGGGTCTAATCCATTTTTAAGATATTTTTTTTTATTGGATTTTAAACCTTTATATAAAAGGTTTTTAAGAAGAACGAAATCCCTTTTAAAAGGACTTACCTCTTCGGGAAGGGTATTTCTGCCAGGAGAGCGAGAGGCGTCCCGTGACCACAATTTGTTTTCGTTGCAAAACCTCGACTAATTCCTTTTGCTGGAAACATGCATTCATCTCAAACTAGAAAGGATGAAACGGAGATTTAAAGACTTGGTTTGTTATCCCTTGTTATCCCTTGCTATAGACAGCAAAGGTTAGTTTAAGTCACTTCTTGCAGGGTGAGCATCTCCACCTTGCTACATAACGGATACGAACTGTTCTTCAAAACTCGACTGGAACATTGTCAGACCAAGACATAAGTTAGAACAAAGAAAATCCTAGTTAGCAAACACAATACTACCTCATCAGATTCAAGAACTACAGTTATTCTGACGATGGGGTAACTTTATTGAAAAAAACAAAAAAAAACCTCGAGTTTATTATCAATTAACAAACTATGCATTGCAATTACTTGATTCACTGTCGGGAGATTTCCGCAATTGCATTCATCTTCCTCATCTGTTTGACGCTGAAGTTGGAAACCGATAGACTTCGTAAGACCAGGTGTACATTTTTTCCATTTCCTGACCAATAAATAAATGGTAGTTTAGATTTTATTCATAAACGCTTAAATTCATCGATTTAAACACTTTTGAAGCACTTATTAAAGATAATACGAAGATTTAAACACTTTTGAAACACTTATTAAAGATAATACGAAACCACTCAGAGGTGAGTTTATATTTAATTTTAGATTTAGCCCCACGAACCCCAAAGGGGCATACCTAACCTAAGAGGCCTCTATGGGAGGGAAGGGGTTTCCTCACCACCCAAAGGGCCAGAAAGAGAAAGGACCAGCCGAGCTCATATGACTCCGTCGTCCGCCTCCCGCTCTTTTATAGACCTCTAATCGGCCAGTTGGGGCTGAGTTGCCAGATAGCGCCATGTATTTAATTTATTAATCAGCCAGAGCCAGTTGGCTTAACAGTCAGTTGGCTTAGAAGGCTGAGAAATACATTGTGTATTATTCCTCCGTCAGCTGTCTTAGAAAGCTGATAGCAATAATTAATTTAATTAAAGCATATATTCTTCTGTCATCTGTCTTACAGGGTTGAGCGGTCAGATAGAAATAATCATTTAATTAAAGCATATATTAATCATCCAGAGCGAGTTGGCTTAACAGTCATTTGGCTTAGAAGGCTGAGGATTACATTGTTTATTATTCCATACAATGAGGATATATGTATACGACTAAATAATACATATATATATATATATATATATATATATATATATATATATACACAAAGGTGTGCAGGACCGAGTTCCAAAAGGACCGAATTCCAGGAACTCGGTCCTTTTTAAGGACGTGAGCGGGAAAGTCGGTCCTTTCTCAGTGAGGACCGAAATGAGGAGCGATGGTCCATTTTTAAGCAATTCCGGACGGTCTTTTTTAGTGTTTTAGTGTTTAGTGATTATTTGAAGTTCTCAAGAAGCTGGATCATTTCTCCAGAAGACTCAGAAAGAGACTGAGACTGAACTGAAACTTGTTTTCAACACCTGGGAGACGAAGAATCTACTGATGTTAGTGCTTCAACTTCAAGTCAAGCAACTGGAGCTCCTAGCGGAAGAACTGAACCCGCAATCCCTGGCCGTACCTGGACAAATACTTTGAATACCTGGGCCCCAAGGGTGAGCAGAACCTGGAGTACAAGTGCTTGCTGTGCCTGCCGAACAAGAACATCCTCTCGACAAGCAACAAGAGCCAAACAACCTCAAGCGACATGTTCCAGGCGCCACCCTCACGTCCAGACCAGTTCGACCAGTGCTCAAGCCGAAAGGTCAGGCTCAGTGACAGCCATTTTGAAATGCTAGTCTTCTTGAAGGGAAACTCAAGCATTTAACTTAATAACTTTTTTTTCATCATTTATGTATTGTATTAATTATAATTTACGTTAATAAAATTAAAGATTTCCGGTGTCTTTAATTTCATTTTAATTTTAATCAAATTTTTCACTTATATTATATGGAAGGACCGAGGACCGAGTCGTTCCTAGGTCCTATCTTCAGAAAGGACCGGGACCGTCGGTCCGGTTTGAGGCAAGGACCTGGACCGGGACCGTCAGTCCTTTTTGAGGCCGGGTGCCCACCTTTGTGTGTATATATATATGTATATTATATGTATATATATTATATATATATATATATATATATTATATATATATATATATATATATATATATATGGAATAATATATGGAATAATATATGGAATAATAAACAATGTAATCCTCAGCCTTCTAAGCCAACTGGCTCTGGCTGATTAATAAATTAAATACATGGCGCTATCTGGCAACTCAGCCAACTGGCAGAATAGAGGTCTATAAAAGAGCGGGAGGCGGACGACGGAGTCATATGAGCTCGGCTCCCGGCCGAGCAAGGACCTCTGGTCCTTTCTCTTCATGGCCCTTTGGGTGGTGAGGAAACCCCTTTTCTTACATAGAGGCCTCTTAGGTTAGGTATGCCCCTTTGGGGGGTAACTCCAGGTTGCATACCCCTTGCAGTCCCATTTCGGGGCTGGCAACAAAGGGGGGGGGCACTCTTGCAGCATTACGTAATATTTTGCAATTGCATTGCACTCTCCCTTTTTGACACCATACTACTTCCCTAAATGCGGGGGAGGGGGAGCTTTTCCCCTCAATTGGAACGTTCCTTCATTTAAATTTAAATACATTTCCGGGACTGGGGGGTCGTATAGAAAGAGCACCCAGGCAACAAACTAACCTTCCATATGGCAATGAGATCCGTGGTGTTGTCCGTAACGATTCCGCCTTTTCCATCGGAAGGGAAAACATCTTCGTCGTTTTTACCCTTCGAGTAACGTCATCAATTAGTTAATTAATAATTGGAAACATCACTTATTAATTCATCCCAAATAATCACCGAGTGCAAATACAAATAGAAGTTTAATAAACTAATTTACAGTATAATTAAAGTAAAAAACAGTAAACCACAACAAACATTGAGTAGTTTGGCCTCTTTAAATGCAGCCTAAATGCGGCCTCACAGGCTCACATCATGCGCAAGATGAAGAGGTGAAGGGAGAAGAAAAGGGACTCCTTTACCTTCATCCCGACGGGGCAGTGGATGAGGTACAAATCCAGGTAGGCTAAATTGAGCTTCTTCAGTGATATCTTTAGGAACTTTTCCACACCACCTTCGTACATTCCTATCATCGGGAGCTGAGGAAAGGAATCGTCTTTGAGTTAGAATAACAACACCCAACTTTACAAAAAGATGATGAATAACTCCCCTAATTAAATAATTTATACAATATATTAGTGGTGTACCGATTAATCGACACTGACATCGGCAGAATCGGTCAAATTTAGATGATTCCCTTACCGATTCTTTAAATTTCATTACGAAACAATCTATATTTATGGAAAATTCAACATACATTTATGATGATTTATACTCATTTCAAAGTGTAACTGTATACAATATATTTCACATTCACGGAAAAGGCAAAGCTTAATAAGATAAGTTACCCATAAATTTACATTTTCTCTAGTTAGCTTTTTTTTTATGCATGCAGGAAGGCGGGGCCAAGGGCAAATGCCCGCAAAAGCGCCCCCTCCATAAAAGAAGAGAGCCAAAATCAAGGTCCAGGGTTTTCGAGATGTCTAGACACTCTGCGGTTGAAAGATGGGAGGTCATAGACAGGAGGAAAGATGGATTGAGGGAGATTGTTCCAGAGTTGACTAGTTGAGTAGCTGAAGGATTGAAAATACCGATTAACTCTTGCGTTAGATAGTTGTACAGAAAAGGAATGAGAAAGTGTAGGAAGTCTGGTGCAACGTGCGCTAGTAGTATAGTGTCAAAATGCTTGACTGCAAGCTGCAATTTTGCATAATATTACGTAATGTTGCAAGATTGCCAACCCCCCACACCCCCTTGTTGCAAAAAAAGAAAATTCTCCGCCCCCCTTTGTTGCCAACCTTGAAATGGGACTGCAACCTAGATATCCCCCAAGCTGATCCCCCCAAAGGGGAGTGCCAACCTTTGTTGCCAACCCCAAAATGGGATTGTAAGGGGTATGCAACTTCAAGGCGGAGTTCTCCCCTAAGCTGAACCCCCCCAAAGGGGCATACCTAACCTAAAAGGCCTCTATGGGTGGGGAAGGGAACGCCTCACCCTCCAAAGAGCCAGAAAAAGAAAGGAACCAGAGTAGGGATCCTTGCTCTGCTGGAAGCCGAGCGAATATTTGTTTTTTTCTGTTTAAGGTGCTTTCAACCCTGCTGGATTATTGACACCATTTTTTTTTTTTTTTTTGTAGAGAAAGGTGGTGAAAGAAGTAGTCTTATAGGGTCCCAAACTGCCAGTTGGCTGAGTTGCCATATAGCGCCATGTATTTAATTTATTAATCAGCAAGAGCCAGTTGGATTAACAGTCAGTTGGCTTAGAAGGCTGAGGATTACTTTGTTTATTATTCCTCCGTCATCTGTCTTAGAAAGCTGATAGCAATAATTAATTTAATTAAAGCACATATTTTTCTGTCATCTGTCTTAGAGGGTTGAGTTGCCAGATAGAAATCATTTAATTAAGGCATATATTATTCAGCCAGAAACAGTTGGCTTAGAAGGCTGAGGATTACATTGTTTATTATTCCATACAATGTGGATATATGTATACGGCTAAATAATATCTATATATATATATATATATATATTATATATAATATATATATAATATATATATATATATATATTGGGGTAAATGTGATAAATTGGTAATTATGCATAATTACCGGTAAATATGCATAATTGAAAATATCATGACTTAACCTAACCAATTGTCAAGGGCGTACAGTTGACCTAACCGGGCATTCAATTGACCTAACCTGGCATTCAATTCAATTGACCTAACAGGGCATTCAAGGTTAGGTCAATTGAATGCCCGGTTAGGTCAACTGTACGCCCTTGACAATTGGTTAGGTTAAGTCATGATATTTTCAATTATGCATATTTACCGGTAATTATGCATAATTACCAATTTATCACATTTACCCCAACATATATATATATTTGACTTAACCATTCGAACAAAGCATAACAATGGTTTTCCGAAAAGCTGAATTGACTATACAAGGCAGTTGACAAAAAGTAGTGTTCCTATGAGTGGAACGAAACTCAACGCTATATGTTTCAGCTGGTAGACTAGTAAGGTAAAATAAGGTTAGGTTATGCTAGATTACATCAGGTTAAACAAAGTTTCGAGTTAGGTTAACGGAGGTATTAATAAAGGGTCATGTCAGGTCAAGGATACAACTCCCAAATCTTATGGAATGAGACTCTGGTAACCTTCTGTAAAGAGTTACATACAGACAGACAGGCAGAAACTGAGACTGAAAAAGAGCCAGATAAATTGCCATACAGAAAAACAGATAAACAGATGAACAGACAGCCATAAACAGAGAGAGAGTTACAAGGAAAAGAAGTACCTCAAAAGGCCTTGCGGCCCATACCGAGGAGGTACCAATGGCAACGGGTGCCAGGGAAAATTTTCTACACACTCAAATAATGTGCAAAATTTGGTCTAAACTTTGCTTAAAATGATCCACAGAGGAACTGTTCACAACTTCTGAAGGTAACCTGTTCCACGTGTCACAGATCTTATAGGTAAAGTAATTCCCACATACACTAGTCTTAAACCGTTCTAAATCCAACTTCCAACCATTGTTGTGAGTTGGGTTATCATTTAAACTAAACATGCTTCTAAAATCGACATCGTTGAATCCGCGTAAAAACTTGAAAACCTCGATCAGTTGAACGCGCAGCCTCCGAGTTTCCAGCGAAAACAAGTTCAGGGCGCGTAACCGTCGATTGTAGCCCATATGCCTAACGGAAGGGATTAACTTTGTGGCCCTCGCCTGCACTCGCTCCAGCCTCTCAATATCTTTCCTGAGGGTGGGCGACCAGAACTGCACAGCATACGCCAGGTGCGGCCGAACCAGGGAATTGTACAGAGAGAGCACAATCTCCTTGTTCCGAAACTGAAATTGCCTCCTCATATAACCCAACACCTCCTGGGCTTTCTTTTCCACCTCTATGCACTGTTTGGTAAACTTAAGGTCGCTGCTAATTAGCACACCCAAGTCCTTTTCCAAATCAGTGGCCTCGATAATACTCCCCAACATCGAGTATTCTGACTTGGGATTGGCGTAGCCAATATGCATCACCTTGCATTTACCGAAGTTAAACGGCATTTGCCATTTTTCGGACCACTCTCCTATCCTACGTAGGTCCACACGCAGTTGCTCGATCGCTTCGGGCGTCCCGACATTGGCCCCAAGCTTGGTGTCAGCGAATTTGGCGATCCGACTAACGATGCCACCGTCGATATCATTTATGTAAATGATAAACAACAGTGGCCTCAAAACGGAACCCTGAGGAACCCCACTAGTGACCGAGGCCCAACCCGAACTAATCCCTTTAATTACAACCCTCTGCCGCCTATTCTTCAGCCAGTTTTCAATCCACCTACCTACTTCATCACCGATACCCAGCGCGCGCACTTCGGTCATTAGCCGGCGGTGAGGTACCTTATCAAACGCTTTCTCAAAGTCGAGATAAAGTATATCAATCGCCCTACTCTTATTATACTCACTCAACATGACGTGGAAAAACTCGAGCAAGTTGGTGAGACACGACCTATGCCGTCTAAACCCATGTTCGGAATCCCCAAGCAGCTTGTAGGAATCCAAATGGTCAATGATCCTATCCGCTATTATCCCCTCTAATAATTTACCTACAACTGAAGTGAGACTAATAGGACGATAGTTCCCTGGACTTTCGTGATCCCCTTTCTTAAAGATAGGGGTCACGTTGGCTTCCCTCCAGTCACCAGGCACCTGGCCTGTCTCCAACGATTTGTTGAAGACTGTAGTCACGTGGGGAGCCACCTGGTCGTGCACCTCCCGCAACACTCTGGGGAGGAACTGGTCTGGGCAATGAGTCTTAAACGCGCTCAGTTTGTCTATTCTATCCGCAACGACTGTCGCGGTAAACTGAATACTATCCAGGCCAGCACCTTCGTGCCTGACGCCTGGCTTGGGGATGACGCGGGTGTCCTCCCTGGTAAACACTCCCGCAAAGTACTCATTAAGCACATTAGCGATGTCCGCGTTGGACGTCTGCAGAACGCCGCTTCGGTCCTATCATGCTTCTAATGGGCTTTCTACTACAGTATTAACATAACTGAAGAACTCCTTAGGGTTCCCCTTGCAGAGGCTTGCCACCCGTAGTTCTTCGTTACGTTTCGCTAGCCTAACCTTCGCCTTCACTTCCCTACACAGGCGGACATACGACTCAGTGTTCTCATGGGAATGATTGGCCTTCGCCCTCCTATACGCTACTTTCCTATTTCGAATAGCCGAAGCGATGTCACGACTGAACCACTTAGGCTGCGTTGAAGCAGGGGTGACCGGTTTTGAGGGTATGGCAGCAGACTGCAGCACCATAAACTCGTCCCGGAATACACTCCACACTCCCTCAACATCCCCGCCGACCTCTAACCCCATCTCACCTATGCTATCCCGGAGGCTAACAAAGTCCGCCCGCTGTAGATCGAGCTTACTGCCTCTCGAGTTACTACGCTTCACCCGAGGGACGCACACACGGAACCTAATCAGACCGTGATCACTCCCGCCCAACGATTCGTCAACGGTGAGACCAGTGACGAGGTTGTCTTCGGTCGTGAATACTAAGTCTAGAACGCTTTCGCCTCGTGTAGGCTCATTGACCCACTAAGTGAGGAAGTTCTCATCAGCAAAGTCAACTAGCCTCCTCCCTTCAGCATCAGCAGTCCTGTCTTCCCACTTTATGCGGCGACAGTTGAAGTCTCCTAAAACTACACACACCCTATCCTCTAGGAGGCTACGGAGTTCGGTGTACAGGGCTGGATCCTCCTATCGACGCCAAGCCTATCGACGCCAAGCAGCTCCCGTTCCGATCGGAATTGGCAGTCAACCGGACTCAACGTGTCCCTCACGTATATTAGTACCCCTCCCCCCTCCCCACGGGTGCGGTCTTTGTGAAACATTCTATACCCGGGAATCTCGAACTCCCGAACGTAGTCCTTACGATTAGTCTGAATCCAGGACTCGGTGATAGCAACGATATCCTGGTACTCTGATGCTAAGAGCGCCCATACCTCGCAAAACTTATTCCTGATCGACCTAGCATTAAAAAGCACTGCACGGAGGGAGCCTTCCCTATTCTGACCGCCCCTCAGCACGACCCGTTCCCCGAACAGCCAGGGCTGTCGGGAGTTGAAGAGCCCCTCACCAACGAGGGGGCAACTTCCGCAGGAGGCTGAGCCCCCTCCAACGGGAAAGGAGGGTCACCGACCTGGACGCACCCTTCAATTGAAGGTACATCCGCCGCCGGCTCAACATCATCTCTCCCCGGTGTGGGCCCATCATCAATCCCCAGGCTTCACCTCACCATACGGTATAGGTGCCGGTCAAGCAGCGTGCCTAGCGCACCTTTACCGTTGACAATGAGGTGGACACCATCCCTCCGATACAGGTCCCACCTACCCGAAAACGCGTCGAACGAGTCAACAAACCTCACGCCCAGTGGGACGCACAAGTCTTGCACCCTCTCACTGATGCCAATGACCTTACTGAGCGCGTGATCACTGGCACTCATCCGCGGTAAAATACCCATCAACATTCCCCTGTCTGTTTTAAGTTTTAAATCATCCACAAGACATGATCTCGGTGATGATTCTTTCCGTTGAACCTACCCTACCGCCTTTGAGGAACAGGTCGTTGCCACCAGCATGGACAACGATCGCAGTCCTCCGACTAGCCACGCGCAGCTTCTCTAATTCCTTCCTTATGTGCGCCGTTCCCCGACCGGGTAAGCACCTTACCTTCCTCCTGTCTCGGTTTGCAGAAGCAAAGTACTTCTCCTGGCCCCTAATCTGCGAGTCCCCAATTAAAACGGTGTCTTCCTCGTTCGCGCACAGGAGACTAAAGCGGTTGGAGGTCCTGACAGGGGCAACCGGGGTCTCGGGCTTCGGCTTCGCAGCCTTCTTGCCCGAGACCTTTCGATACCTGTCGCCACCATAGACTCGGCCGCACTTACACCCCCACCCACCACGACGGGCAGCTACATCCTTCGGCTTCTTTGGGCCATCAGTAGGCCCCTTCCCACCCTTCTCTATCGGCCCCTTCTTTGCGCCCTCCACCTTGCGCCACGGTTCCGTGAATTCCACGTGGGTCGCTAGCGATTCCTGACACTGATTTTGAACCCTGGACACCGGTTGCACCTCTACCCTTTCTCCGCGGTCCCAAGCTCTGTCCATTCCATCGCTGGACCGCCTTTGCATGGCAACTATCCTATCAATGAGCTCCGGGTTGGAGGGCGCAGCCGCGTCAATGACCGCCGCACCTCCAACAGCCGATCTGGACGACTCGACCCTCGCCGGACCCTCTCCTCTAGCTTCTCGTAAAACTGCATGAGTTCGCAAAAGCGGCACATGCTGGAGTGGTTGATCTTCTCGAAGCAGGCTTCTTTGAAGTTCTTCACCCACTAGTTTACTCCACACCTCGCACATTCAGCCCTCAGTTTCTGCGGTCCAGCCATTGTAACTTTTTTTTTTCGAACTCTGAATACACTGAAGATAAAGCGTTCTAGCAATGAAAACTATCAAAAACGTTCTGACCAGTATATAAAAAAGGAGGTGGGGGGTATGAATTCTTCCCGCGCGTAGACGCATCCGCCAATTTGCAAGTGACGTTCATCCCATCCAGAAGACTACACCTCTCGCTGCTGCCGCACCGACTAAGGGTCTCCCCAGGGCCGGACACTCCCAAACGTGTCGCAGCTACCAACTGACAAACACTCGCGACGCAGGCGTCACGGATTTCCCGCTAGGAGCGACAGCGAGATGCAGCCCCTTACTAAGTCTTACTAGTCACTCACAAGCGGCCAGACTCTTAGAATCCAGTGTTCAAAGGATATCCCACCAGACCCAGGGGCTACGCCCGAGAGTTCACGCTGGCCTCGGCAGCCAGCTGAGCAGTGAAGCTCTCTCACCTAAGAGCAGTACAGCCAAGCACCATCAATTGGTCACCAAAGAACGGTTGCAGGGGGCTGGGCAGGCCATTACGCGTTAGGAATGGGCTTAACGGGGCACTAGCCACACTCCATTCATCGCGCCCCTACGCCTGGGACCCCTCCATCCCAGTCTCTCACAACCTACGAGCGTTAAATGGTGTTATTTATAGAGGTTCCAAAGCCTCTCTTCCCACGCATGAGGTAGCAGTAGGGTCCTAATAATAAAAAGAGAAAAAGGCTTAATACTAAAAGAAAAGGTTTTTTTTTTTTTTTGCAGTCAGAGGAGAGCATCCTTAACCTAAGCTAAAAGGACAGAGTAGGGATGGGATGGGGTCCTAGTAACCCACGGGACAGGATTGTACAACAGACTTCACCCGCCCTCCTGAAAGAGAGAGAGAACCTAAAGGAACTGGCAGCCAATTTCTCTAGAATCCCACGACTCTGGACTGGAGGGCTGTCACACCCCAAATATAAAGTTTACAACACCCAAAAGAACTGTGCATAACATTTATACCCCCTGCGAAGAGAGAGAGAGAGAGAGAGAGAGAGAACGCACTTTGGTCACGACGAAGATCTCTTCCCGGTTTGTGCCGGTCTTCTTCAGCCAGTTATGGAGACCCCGTCCAACTTGTTCCTCATTCAGGTGGTAGTAGGAAGTGTCGATGTGCTTGTAGCCACAATCGAGTGCCGCCTCGACAGCGGTCTCAACCTCGTTCCCCGACGACTGGAAAGAAAAAGAGCCTTAATCGAAAGGGTAACTGAGTCATCCTATTACTCTTTTAAACAAGCCTTTTCAACCAATCACTAACCTCTCAATACACGCACACAAACTCACACGCTTACAACTATTATTATTATGATTATTATCATATTATTGTATGATAAAAATAACCACGAAGGAAAAAGAAAACAGGAAATAGTGCTCAAGCGCTTTCGTCTCATGACGTCCTCAGGAACACCCAATTCATTAGACGAAAGCGCTTGAGCACTATTTCCTGTTTTCTTTTTCCTTCGTGGTTATTTTTATCATAAATATTATTCACGTGTTACTTTCCTGAAATAATTGGGCTACGTCGTAGCAGGGTTGGCAGAAACCCAGCAAAAACCCAAAAACCCAACTGGTTTTTTGCTGGGTTTTGGGATTTTTACCAACCCTGCGTCGTAGCCATTGTCGTAACACCGCTTCACGTTGATCAGCGAAGTTAAGCGACATTGGGTCTGGGTAGTAGTTGGATGGGAGACCGTCCTCCGTGCCCAGATTATGTAGCGACCCGTGGTTCGGATCCCACGTAAAGCTGTAGGTCCCCTCCGTCAAATGACCTTAGATGTTGCGAAGGAGGTTAAACAATCTCAATCATTATTATCATGAAATAATTTTCATATACAGGGTGGTCCAAAAGTCCCTATCTATTTTGCTGAAATAATAGTATTTTAGGATAAAAATGTAATAACATAATTAGGTCTAAAATTCGACGTGAGCACCATCAGTGTCTCTGCAAATCTCAAATCTGTCCACTGCATTGCGGGACACATTCTCAAGCATCTCTGGAGTTATTTAGCGACTGTCGCGACGATGCGGGTTCGCAGATCTTTCAGGTCTGTAACTCTTGTTTTGTAAACCTCAGACTTTATAAAGGCCCGACGCAAAAAATCTAATGGTGTTAAATCCGGAGATCGTGCTGACCAAGGCGTGTTTCCACATGTCCAATCCAGTGATTTGGTAAGAGCTCATCAAGGTACGCTCGAACGATGTTTGCATAGTGACATGGAACTCCATCTTGTTGAAAAACAAGTATCGAGAATGCCATCTGAACGAAGCTGGGGTTCAAGAAACTGCTCAAGCATGTAGAGATAAATTGGCCCTGTTACCGTAGCTTCTGCAAAGAAAAAAGGTCCGTAAATCTTCGATCTTGTCATACCCAACAGACATTAACTTTAGGAGAATCTCCCATTCATAGAACGCGGTTGGTTTTTCACTAACCCAGTGAAAGCAATTATATCGATTAACCTTTCTGCATGTGTAGAATGTCGCCGCATCACTGAAGAGAATGTGGCTTAATAAGTTTTCGGTATGAATTTTTTCAATCAACTCTGTGCACATGGCGACTCGTCTTGGATAATCCTCTTCGTGTAACTCATGTAGCACTTGAATATGGTAACTTTTCTTTTTTAATGTTGATTTTAAAATCCTTAGAACAGTATGCTTAGTAGGGTGTGTCAATTTTGGGGGTGAAATGACTAAATTGAAAATCATGTGATTTGGTAGCAATTTAATGTAATCATTTGGCATACAAAATAATATCCTTGCTTCAAAAACAATAAAAAATAACTCCTACCTACATCAATTTTAATTCAAAAATTCCATTTTTCCGTAAATTCGTAACAAAATAACAAATGTGCGCAAACATCCTATCAACATTTAAAGTGGCAATAAGATATCATTCACTCTTTATTTGAAAGTAACCAATGCAGTCATGTCCTTTTTGCTGCGGTTCCTTGACATCAGCATTCGGCTTGCTACTTGCGCTTTGATGTAGCCTTCTCGCCTCTCGTGACTGTAAACTTGACTAGCTGCTTCTGTGACCATTTTCACACATCTCTCCACACTCTGAGTGTGAGAAGGCCACTTTGGCACTTGCACTGGGGCCTCTTTAAGTTGTGTTAAATCTTTGTTTGTTATACATGTTGTCAGTGGTGGCTCCAAAACTTCCGAACTCAAGTTAACTAATTCTGACAATTTCGTGGCATTGACGTTTATCGGAGGTACCTTCCTTGTCTGAACAGAGCAGTCTCCCAGCTGGTCATCATCTAGTGATGTTCCTCTAAGCTTTAGAATGATTTCCACAGCCTCAGTTCGCTCTTTGGTACATTGGCTGCAGAGTATTGCTTGCAAAACTGCCTCTGGCCTAGCATACCAAGCGGACCTTCTCACCACAGGTAACACGATGTCCACCACTACTTTCCTTTGGGTTCTCAGTAGCTGTAATTGAAACAAGATGTGGTTGGGCCCCTCCATCCACATTGGATTAAGTTTTACATTGACCCAGTGAGGAAGATAAAACCCAATAATAAATTCAACAATCAACATCAAATTCTGTAGCATTTTGCCCTTCAGTGCATGTTTGGAAACCCAAATCCTGCAGAAACGAATCGCTGTAGTTAACCAACGACTGTGACTTACGGGTCCAATCTCCAAGACAGCCAGATTTTGAGGCAACTCTCCTGATCTGATTGCTTGAACAATACGATAAGCGTAAGATTGATCCGTGCTGAGGTCTTTGATAACTTCTTCAGACAACACTGGAAGGGGAGGGCCTACTTCGACCTTTGGAAATTTTTTATTTACAGTATTTCTAATTCCGTTGCTTCATCTAGCATGTTGCCAAGGGGGCCTGACCACTTGTTGTTGCTTTTTGTAGGACCATCAAGTTCCTGGATGAGACGACGAAGAGGTAGTTCCCCTGTGTGCAAATCACATACAATCCAAACAAGCCTTCTTCCAAGTTTTTCCTCTAAATGCGTCATAACACCGCCCTGCCATCCAGTGTTCACCGCAGTTGAGTCTCCACCAACGGCCTGCAGTGAACTGTCAATTCTTCTTTCTTGAAGCCAACATATTATTTGATCAGCAATTGCCTCTGCATGTTTCTTGCCTTCTACTTCTGCTTCAGGAACAAAGTGAAACAAATAGCGGCCACCAGGTTCGGAACACACAGAGTAGTGTTCTTCTTTGATGAGATCGGGAAACTTTCTGTCCATTCCCTCTACCTCTAGGAGAACTTTTGTGTCATCTCTTCTTCCATCAAACAAAAGGCAAGAGAGACCTTCCTCCTTCAAATCTTTTTCATGCTGATCAGATATTTCCTTCATTATTTTTCTTGTGCTCTTCTTATCTTATTATGATCTATCACTAAGGATGTATCCTCTCGGCTGATGAGGCCTGCATCTATCCAAGCGGCAGTGGCAATCTCTGCAGTCTCTCGTAGCCCCGTATGGTGGCGAATACTGGCAAGGGCAATGTTTGAGATGTCTTTAGTGTTGTATTTCATTCTCTTCGGCGAAGGTTCAGATGGCATTTTCGAGCTATCATCTGATGTTGCTTCTTTCTGTTCATCTGAAGAGCTTTCAAAGAAGTGAGAAACCTCTTGATAGAGCTCTTCATCTCTTTGGGTAGCTTCTTCACTCTTCTTTTCTTCCTTTCTTCCCTCTCTCAGATTTTCTCTTTTTCTTAGCAATAACACTCTGTTTTTGGTTTCTGAATAATCTGCCGAACCAATCTGCATACTTCCTTGGCCTCCTGCCTTTGTTCTCTGCGCCTTTATGAAAGCCCGCTCCAAAACAGGGATCTTCTTCTCACGAGGACAGCGACAATCAATGTGAGGGTGAGGTTCTCTTCTGCATGAGGGAGAACAATTGGCTTCAGAACACAACTCTATGGGACACTGGCAGTTAAAAATGTCAAGAAGAGTATCAAGTGTGTGCAGAAATTTATTTTTCTTTGCTAGTTTTCCCTTACCAAGTGATGTCTCAACTGCTTTGTGCCACAGCTTTGTTAATTTTAGCTCAATAGTTCTATACTGATTGAATACAGGTGGTTTGAATAACACATTAGCTTTTTTCCACTGATGCAGAAGAGGGGGAATCATGTCCCTTATGAGCTCTTTCTCTATCCTTTGTATTTTGTTCACGAAGGAGTAACCCTAGTCTCAGCATGTCTCGCATTGTTGGTAGTTCTGATACGGGAAGCTCCTTGCCTGTACCGACTAACAGGCTCAAGTGGCATGACGACTGACCTCTTGTCTTCAATTTTGGCATTTTAGGAATATCTGAAAGAAAGAAAAACATTTAAGTATTTTATATCAATTACGATTTCAAAGTTTAGTCATTCGATGTTCTAAATTCAATAAAAAAAATATTTCATGGGATTACAACATAATTAGACAGAAGAATATGATAATAATAAATAATTGTAATAATCCATACTTACAGTTAAACTGTAGTATTCGTCTAGTAGAATAACTATGAAGTAGGTACAAGAGCAATAACAGCAAACCACCGTCTATGACATCTAAGAGGCAACTGAGGACTGAGAGTGAGGGACAGTTCTATTCATGTTGTGACTTGTACATTGTACAACAACTATATGACCTTGAAAACACTCCATATGCGATCAGTGGGATAATTCTGTGATAGATGAATAGTTAATCAATTTATGTCCTATTATTTAGTAAAAGAGTCAATTTCTGAAACTTTAAGGTAAAATTGATGTAGGTAAGGGTTATTTTATTTCATTTTGGTTGGCCAATTGCAAGTTTTGACATGAAAAGACTATATTTTCAGTACCAAAATTGATTTGAAAAAAGTTGACAAAATTGACACCCTAATGCTCAGTCTACGTGATGCTGTGCGAGTTGAAACAAATTCTAGGATTTGTTTCAAACACATCTCTTACCAATTCGACATTTTCTTGGGAGGTGTACCTGGACGTCCAGATCTTGCCTCATCGTAAACAGATTCTATTCTTTTAAATTTATTGACCAGTTCGCGAATTGCTTCATCCGTAGGTCCTGGTTTGTAAAATCTTTCGAATTTTTCTCAAATTTCTTTGCACCTCTTCTCTTGGACACGTAGTGTTACTACCATCACACGTTCTTGTATATCCATCATCATCTATGGCCTGTAGGAAATAAAATAGAAATATCATTATTTCAGCAAAATAGATAAGGATTTTTGGACCACCCTATACACTATATAAAATGTATTAACAGTCAGTTGTTAATACATATCAGGGAGTCAAGTGTGATTTATTATCCGCAAAAGACAAATGTTAACATATGCAAATAACTTTGTATTGTCGTTTAAATTGTTTTGTGGCGCTTCGGGGGCGTCGGTGAAATCTCACTGTCGATGTCATTCACTCTGCAGTATTTAATTAATAATATAATTAGGTTTCAAACGCTTCACTGCCGTTAGGGGTTGGGAATTGAGTTGGAGCTCTTTCGAAAAACACCAACGAACTTTTGTTTTGTCTCTATATATTTAAAGTACGTGTGTGTGTGTGTGTGTGAGAGAGAGAGAGAGAGAGAGAGAGAGAGAATGCGTGTTAATTTTAGACTTACCTGCCGACAGCCAAGCCCAAGAAGGGGCATTTTCTGCCCATTGTTAAGAATTACACACTTGTCCGTGATTTGTGGCGCCATGGATTGACACTAGAATCGCAAAAAATATTTATGAATAATTCATTAATTACAAAATAAATATTTCACAATTTTACAATTTTTGTTGTTACAATATATTTAACAAAATAAATAAATTGTGAAACTTAACTATTTACTTTTATATAATTTGACCATTAATCTTTATTTAGGCTTTACTGGGCTCTCAGATTCATTCGAGATAAAATATAATGTACACGACACGCAAGTCACGTTTAAATCATTCATCGTTATTCACGGTCTGTCCGTCTCTTTTTGACGTCCAAACGGCTGGACCGATTTTCACGAAACTTCGTGACAACACTCTTTGGGATTACTAAAGTATTTTTAGCATCTTTTTTCCTTCAGATGGGGCGCCCCCCACCCAAATCTATCCCAATTTATTCCCCCAAAAGTATATGTTAAGACACGAAGCACTTAAATTTCAAGATTTTATAAGCTATTGGTTTTGGGATGTGAAACTCAAAATTTTGATGGTTGATTTCTTTCACGAATTTGTTGATCTGTTTATGGGCGCAAATCGCTATCAAAAAGTGAAAGGTTCATTTGTATATCAAAATTAATGAATTTTTACTACATGTATTTAAAATATACATAATAATAATAATAATAATTCATGTATTATAATTCCTCTTATTACTTTGGAATATCTTTAGCCTACTAACAGTTCCTAATAGTTCCCAAATAGGGGAGGGGTACAATTGATACTTTGTTCCCGGCCTTCAAAATGTGGGGGTAACATGTATCCTCGTGTCGGATAGGGATTGGTGCCCATGGATCTACTGGCTTTTCTGGCTATTAGAAAAATATATAATTTTATAGAAGCGTGGACTAGTGGCCTTAGTGGCCTTCCTTAAGGTCTACAAGTAAACCAAATCCCAATACGCTTCAGTAGTATAGCCGCAAAAGGGGAGAGTGCAGGAATGTTGCAGGTTATTATGTAATGTTGCAAAGGGGGGCGGGGGTTGTTGCAAAGGGGTGTGGGGGTTGTTGCAAATGGGGGTGGGGTTGTTGCAAATGGGGTTGTTGCGAAGGGGGTTGTTGCAAGGGGGAAGGGGGTTGTTGCAAAGGGGGGTTGTTGCAAAGGGGGGAAGAGGGAAAACTGGGGGCGGCGTTATCCCCCAAGAGAAAGGAGGAGGAGAGAAAGGAGGAGAGGTGTTCACCTGGCAGGAGCCAAGTGCACACTAAGACTTCAGCCGGGCTGGCGTTGTTTTATAGGCTCCTAATCAGCCAGAATCAGCCAGTTGGCTGAATCAATCAGCCAGTTGGCTGAGCCAAGGTGAGAGAGAGACGCCTGAAGGAGAGAGAGACAGCTGAAGGAGAGAGAGCTGAAGAAGAGAGAGATGCCTGTAGGAGGGAGAGACGCCTGAAGGAGAGAGGATAGGTACACATGCTGGAGGTACACACATACGCACACATGCAGGAGTACACATGCAGTAGGTACACATGCTGGAGGTACGCACACATGCAGGAGTACACATGCTGGATGTACACATGCTGGAGGCAAACATGCAGGAGAGAGAGAGAACCTGAAGGAGGAAGATACATGCAGGAGAGAGAGAGAGACATCTGAAGGAGGGAGAGAGACACCTGAAGGACAGAGTGGAGTTCTCCCCCAATTTATTTTCGTTTCCCTAACCTAAGAGGCCACTAAGGGGTTACCAAAGGGCCAGAAATAGAAGGAGCAGAGCTCCTTACTCGGCCGGAGCCGAGGGGGAATGGTCTTCACCAGCTTCGCGATCTTTTATAATCCTCTATTCTGGCTGAGTTGCCAGATAGCGCAAGGTATCCAGATAGCGCCATGTGTCCCATTAATCGTGTAACACATATATAACGGCTGTTATTCCAAATGTACTTGTATATATAATAAACTAATGAACCATATAAAATACCACAATATATATTATATGGTTATTCAAGATTCAACCGTATAAAATAACACAAGCGCCTCTTTCATTACGCTTTAATAGAATTAACAAAGTTACCCTTTCGTTAGACAGAAAACGAATTTTATAAGGGATACCCAACTAATTATCCACCAATCAATAAATAATAGCAAACGTGAATAAAGAGTTCCAATTCAATGGGTAACTATATCGACATAAGCTTATTATTATTGTAACGTTTGCTCCCAATATAAATTTTCCTAAATAACAGTAAAACCAATTAATTGAAACTTCATTTAAATAATTTACGATACAATTCCACCAAACGAGATGAAAACTTATGAAACATATAGCCTCACTCCTGCAACGAAAAAATGACGAAAAATAAAGAAATTATTCATTTGGAATTGCCCAAGCCACTATAGCGGGGTCGGACGGATCCGATAGTGTATAACGTTGCAGTACTCGCTTGAAGAAAGGAGAGGTTGCAAACTCTACTTGAATAAATGTAATTACCTAAACTGCACGCGAAAGAGTTTAAATAGATCCAGCAAATAAGCCTTTGAGCAATGATTTCATGTTTCAGAAAGATTTACGCGTTAATAGAATTAGTAAAGTTACCCAATAAATAAATCGTTAGACAGAAATGATTTTTATAAGGGATACCCAACTAATTATCCACCAATCAATAAATAATAGCAAACGTGAATAAAGAGTTCCAATTCAATGGGTAACTATATCGACATAAGCTTATTATTATTGTAACGTTTGCTCCCAATATAAATTTTCCTAAATAACAGTAAAACCAATTAATTGAAACTTCATTTAAATAATTTACGATACAATTCCACCAAACGAGATGAAAACTTATGAAACATATAGCCTCATTCCTGCGATGAAAAAATGACGAAAAATAAAGAAATTATTCATTTGGAATTGCCCAAGCCACTATAGCGGGGTCGGACGGATCCGATAGTGTATAACGTTGCAGTACTCGCTTGAAGAAAGGAGAGGTTGCAAACTCTACTTGAATAAATGTAATTACCTAAACTGCACGCGAAGGAGTTTAAATAGATCCAGCAAATAAAGCCTTTGAGCAATGATTTCATGTTTCAGAAAGATTTACGCGTTAATAGAATTAGTAAAGTTACCCAATAAATAAATCGTTAGACAGAAATGATTTTTATAAGGGATACCCAACTAATTATCCACCAATCAATAAATAATAGCAAACGTGAATAAAGAGTTCCAATTCAATGGGTAACTATATCGACATAAGCTTATTATTATTGTAACGTTTGCTCCCAATATAAATTTTCCTAAATAACAGTAAAACCAATTAATTGAAACTTCATTTAAATAATTTACGATACATTTCCACCAAACGAGATGAAAACTTATGAAACATATAGCCTCATTCCTGCGACGAAAAAAATGACGAAAAATAAAGAAATTATTCATTTGGAATTGCCCAAGCCACTATAGCGGGGTCGGATGGAGAATATCTGTTCTTTTAAACATCTTATTTCTGCTTATTAAATAACTTTTAGACACTTGATTTTTATTATAAATATTAAGTCACGAATAACAGTGGGAAAAACGTCCGGAAAAGAAAATTATGAAACATCTCCTTCCAGACCACTCTTGATATATACACATATATATATATATATATATATATATATATATATTATATATATATATATATATATATATATATATTCAACTGCAAAGAACACGCAGTATAAATAACGTAAAGAACGACGCTTGTATAGGAGATATTCCGCGCAAGACAGAGAGAGAACGGAACAAATGAAAAATGAGGTAACCACCCGGGAATCGAACCCGGGATCTTCCGATTGCCGGTCAGACGCGATACCATTACACCATGGACCTCACTCTTCCAAATGCCGTAATTCTTACATACTCGCAGAAACAATGCCCCATGGGCACCTCCGCATGCCGTAACATTATATACATTCAACTGCAAAGACACGCAGTATAAATAACGTAAAGAACGACGCTTGTATAGGAGATATTCCGCGCAAGACGAGAGAGAGAGAACGGAACAAATGAAAAAATGAGGTAACCACCCGGGAATCGAACCCGGGATCTTCCGATTGCCGTTCTCTCTCTCTCGTCTTGCGCGGAATATCTCCTATACAAGCGTCGTTCTTTACGTTATTTATACTGCGTGTTCTTTGCAGTTGAATGTATATAATGTTACGGCATGCGGGAGGTGCCCCCTTGGGGCATTGGTTTCTGCGAGTATGTAGAAGAATTACGGCATTTGGAAGAGTGAGGTCCATGGTGTAATGGTATCGCGTCTGACCGGCAATCGGAAGATCCCGGGTTCGATTCCCGGGTGGTTACCTCATTTTTTCATTTGTTCCGTTCTCTCTCTCTCGTCTTGCGCGGAATATCTCCTATACAAGCGTCGTTCTTTACGTTATTTATACTGCGTGTTCTTTGCAGTTGAATGTATATAATGTTACGGCATGCGGGAGGTGCCCCCTTGGGGCATTGGTTTCTGCGAGTATGTAGAAGAATTACGGCATTTGGAAGAGTGAGGTCCATGGTGTAATGGTATCGCGTCTGACCGGCAATCGGAAGATCCCGGGTTCGATTCCCGGGTGGTTACCTCATTTTTTCATTTGTTCCGTTCTCTCTCGTCTTGCGCGGAATATCTCCTATACAAGCGTCGTTCTTTACGTTATATATATATATATATAATAAACAACTCATGCACACACACACACACACACACACACACCACACACACACACACGATGAAAGGCAGAAACTAAATCAGTTCGAATCGTGTCTCTAGGGACACGATTCGAACGAAAAAGGTCTCTAGGGAGCTTTTTCGGGTCGAGGGATTATCCTTCTACAAGCTATTCGAGCAGAAATCACCACTGACTTCAGATATTAATATTGTCATTGTTATTACTTCTACAATGAAAATATTTACGCGTAATTTGTATGGTGTCATATAGAAATATAATGATATATATATATATATATATATATATATATATATATAAATTGAATTTACCGTGGTACACCATGTTTGGCAAACGCTTTCACGGATGGAGTCGATGTAGACAATGCAGGTCCCGAGCTTAAATTATCTAAAACCATAACAATACAAATTATTTCAATAGAATATTATGGTCTATTACATTATTACACCTTGCCCAGATCCAATAACCTCAATTTAGTAATAATAACAATTATCTCTCATACACTATATTATATATATATATATATAATATATAATATATATATAGAAAGAGAGCGAGAGTTTTGTTCAAATAAAGGATTCCATTTATAATGAAAAGGTACGACTTGGGATGTCATTCGATTACTGAGAGTTATTAGCAATGAAGTTCAGTAGAGATTACCCCATAGGACACGTAGGGTGCCCATTTATCTGCCAACCACTTTCTTTTATTATGTGTGACCACCTTAGACCTACAGTTTGAACCATCAACAGCCCAGCGTCTTAACCACTAGGACACGTAGGGTGCCCATTTATCTGCCAACCACTTTCTTTTATTATGTGTAATGACCACCTTAGACCTACAGTTTGAACCATCAACAGCCCCGCGTCTTAACCACTAGGACACGTAGGGTGCCCATTTATCTGCCAACCACTTTATTTTATTATGTGTAATGACCACCTTAGACCTACAGTTTAACGTTGAAACCGAATGTTATTTTTATAAATATAATTATGATATATTTCTTTATACCCTCTCGATTACATTAGTGACTAATGATGCGGGAAATTGAGTAAATGGAAATATTATTTTCTCGAAAACTATGGGATAGAAAACTTCTGAAACCATATTTGGATTCAATATCAAAAGTTCTATACGAATCACCAAATAATTTTCAAAGGAGAATAAGAGCATTAATTCTATTAGTGAAAATATAAAGATGCAATTACTCGTCCGTACCCGTTATAGCGGAATGGTACACGTCATAGCTCCACCCAGCTACATCGGCAGCCAATCACGACGGACATCTGGTCTTTTGGGCGGAGCTTGGCGAATGTGCATATAAAAGGGGATATTTTCAGTTGGGAGTAACAGTAGCTATTTTCGCATCAGTGAATAATCATTCCTCGACCATGGACCTGTACGTCTCCCCAGACTTGTATGAAGAACGTGATACTGCAGCATTAACCACAATTAGTCTTTTCAATGCGGCTGATTGTGGCGAACTATTTTCGACGCAAACCGTAGAAGATATTTGCAGTGACGCTCCTTACAATCCGACGCAAGGGACTACCATAGAAATGTAAGTGTCCATAATTCGATTTTATATATATACGGAGAGTTGTAGTATTTCGTCAAATAGATACTAGTCAAAAATGTCAATCAATGTTATTTCCCCATCATGCTAAAATCGAAATTGGTAATCGAACCAAAGATATCTTCACATAATGGGATCTGTCTGTATACTCTGTATATGTTTTCATTATTCCTTTAAGGTCCGATGAGGATTTGACACGAGTTATACAATCTTTTGAAGGGAATACGGATGATATACTGATCAGTCAGCAGTGTCACACATCCTCCACCATGGACCTGTACGTCTCCCCAGACTTGTATGAAGAACGTGATACTGCAGCATTAACCACAATTAGTCTTTTCAATGCGACTGATTGTGGCGAACTATTTTCGACGCAAACCGTAGAAGATATTTGCAGTGACGCTCCTTACAACCCGACGCAAGGGACTACCATAGAAATGTAAGTGCCCATAATTATAATTTTATATATATATATGGAGAGTTGTAGTATCTCGTCAATTAGATACTCGCCAAAAATGTCAATCAATGTTATTTCCCCATTATGCTAAAATCGAAATTTAATCGAACCAAAGATATCTTCACATAATGGGGATCTGTCTGTCTGTATACTCTGTATATGTTTTCATTATTCCTTTAAGGTCCGATGAGGATTTGACACGAGTTATACAATCTTTTGAAGGGAATACGGATGATACTAATCAGTCAACAATGTCAAATAATGTAAGTGTTTTTCGATCTTTTTGGGATAAGAAGACACAATATATTTTCATAAATTTATTAAATGAAAGAAATCAGTACAATAAACGAATATACAAATATACGAACAAAAACATTATAATATACAACGAGTACGTACAATTGGAAAACGGTTTTTTATCTGTCTGCATACCATTTCATCGTTTCGGTGAGTGTGACACGGGTCAAATAAATTTAAAAAATTTATAAATTCTTTATCATTTGACATATGCATGAGAAATGAGACACAGTACATTCCGCAAACATTAGTAAAATATCCCTGCATACGAAATGGGTTCCATACAACTTCGGGAATATGTAACTGAGCGAGAAATTTTACAATAATAGGGTCACTCCAGGGTTGAGTACCGAGTGAATCAAAATAGTACAGGCGCTGTCTATTTTTAAAATAGACAGCGATCCAGTGAATCCCTTCATTACCGATGATGTCTGTGTTCGACTACCGCATTCTCGCGTACTTGGCAAACTCAATGTTTCGCAAACACGCCGATAAATTTGGAACGTGTGACTCGCTCCATTACTTTCTGAAGTGTATTAGCATCCATTTTAAAAGTCAGTGATAACGCTTCTAAATCTATCTACTTCTATTAGGGCTTGCGATTCGAGATATACTAGTACACTAATAGGAGCGTCTATAGGCTTGGCGAATTCCAGCCGCACTGAGATGTTACCGCTCTGCTGTGGTGTTAAATGGGTATTTACGCTAGCAGATAAGTCAGGTGTAATGTCAAACGGATAAAGGTTAAATTGATCAATGAATTCTTCCTGCGTTACCCCATTACCAAGCTCATCACAATCACCTGCAATATGGGTCAGATTACTATAGGCTCTGGCACAAAGAGGTAACACAGCGTCTGATGAATAGTCCGTACCCATTGTTCCACCCAAAGCAGTGCCATTAACGTATAGAGTTATATTTTTAAGTCCGAAATTCTCGAATTTAAAGGCACTCTTTTTATATTTTCCATTCACCGAAGCGTGGTCCTGCATGCCGATTAATATCCTTTTAGGAAGATTTCCCAGGGCAATGTTTTCTATCTGCTTCGATGCCAACCCTGCAGGAACCGTATATAGTTTGATCTGCACTCTGTTAATAGGATATTTCACTGTAGCGTTTAGTAAATTTTTCTCAATTTCTAGTTGTTTTGGTGAACTTAATTTCACTCGCCGTACGCGGAGGTATGTGTCCATAATGTGAACCACAACGGACTTTGCGCCCTCTTCTTGATTCGCATCCAGATTTAAGCAGATCTCAGGACTCGTGCGGGTGAGCTTTATTTTCATATCCACCCGTTCACAAGCAACTTCTCCTGGAAAGTGAAATCTGTGTGCAACCGTCCAAAACACTCGTATATTTTCTTTTTAGAATTTTTAAATTTGTCCTTTATACTATTTTCATCTTTAGTTTGATAATATCCCTCCGCACTTAAAAAGGTAGCCTTCGCTTCTTTGGAAAAGTTGAGGACATTTTCCAAATAGGCTCGTAGATGATAGTACCCCGTGCCTGCCGATATGTTGGTCTGATTTAAATATACGTCACACTGGTTGAATATGGCGTGCAGAAAGTTTGTTTCAGGGTATACAGCATATTTGTCATCGCAGGCCGTTCCATCAGAATGGGCTATACGTAGCTTAGCGTACATGTGCACACAGCTTGGATCAAAAAAGTAAGGACCTGAGCTGGGTATCACGAATTCTATAGGTGCACTCGGGAACTAATTGTGTTTAAAGGGTTAATTGTAATAAAGTCACTGTGCTCAATAGAAACTTGGGTTGGCGGGAGCTCAAAAAAGGACAGCTCCGATTTACAGCATTGTGAACTACATGGGTGGATGAAGCGTGCCATGGCGAAATAGTGACTCCTCTCTCGACAAGTGGTAAACAAACTATGATTCATGAGATCAATATCCTTAGCTTATATCAGTCAAAAAAGTGGTCAACCATAGGTTTCATTCGCTTACAGCATTTCTTTTTTGATAGCCTTTTACGTTTAATACCACGTGACCCCTTCTTCTTCTTCCGGGGAGCCCTCTTCTTCTTCCCGCCACCACGCATTTTTCTCTTTGCATCTTTGATGATTTCGTTCCGTGTACGCTTTAAATGTTTTTTTAGAGCTTCTTTAGGTTTAGCCCCGGCCAATATGTCTTCTGCAGTGTTAAGGCCTGATTGTAGCGCTTTCCTTCCAAGGTATCTGGCACCCCTCTTCAGCAAAGGAACAGCCGTACGTAGTATGGATGAAAAAATGGATCCAAGTCCACTACCGCGCTGGTATCGCATCCCTCGATAGACGGTGAAAGGCTTTTATCCATTATAACTCAGTGCGTCGAAAGTGTAGCTTCACTGTTAAGCTCCCGTTACCGAATGGGAAGTTTTCGCCCTCAATCGTTCTTATATATATTGTGATATTGGTTATTAAATTAGTTGCGACATTCACATAATGGGGTCTGTCATATGTAATACTCAAACTCCTTCCTCTATGGTTGGGGATGTGAGCAATGCGCAGCAGGCGTGCCTGGGTATCCCCAACAAACTGGTGCTCCACTATATTACTGTAAATATAGCACATGTCTGGGGCCCTTTCAGCCAATTTCTCCATCTTCAATTGATACATTAATCTGGACAAGTTATACTGTGTCTCGTGAAATGTGTCTCTTTGGAAGGCTGCGCTATATCGGCCGTTGGTTAGAATTTTGAACTTTCTATGTTCTTTAAGACATCTGTTAGTCTTTGATTTTAGGATTAGTGTATGTGCAGGGTTGTTTACGATTTCATATACTAAATCATTCGTAAGGTTTGAGTTTCTTAAACTCACGTTTAAGCCTCACAACATCCTCGGCCGAACCATATTGACCCGGCCCTAGTCTTACTTCTGTACTGTAATACCGTGCAATCTTAGTCCAAGCGATGCGCATAGTTTCATCCATAGCTACCCCAGCTTTTTCACACTCGTCAATGTCTCTAAGAATCGTAAAAACGGTTTCTTTATGTTCAATATTTAAAAAGACGGTGTCCAGCTGAATTTCGCATATCCCCACCTCATACGAATCACGACCCAATTCAATGTGCCCATGGAGCTCTGTTACAAAGTTGGCTAGCGTGTTGTTAGGGTGTACAGACAGGGACGAGGAGGACGGGAGTGTGACGTAGAAATGGTTAGGAGCCATGATGCATACTATTTAAGCTTCATTATTGCATCAGCTTTTATATAGGTGTTGAAGCTTTCTGGGTACCCTAGCCATTTCACCAGGTACATTTTTCTCCTTCCTGAACCTTTGCTTCCTAAAATTTTCTCAATTTTAAACACATTTTTTTCTAAATTAAAAGCAACTTTCTGCAATTCCTCGCGGTAAAAGCCTCCTGAGATTTCTTCCCCATTCAAATCTTCAATGTAATACATCATTATCACACCTTTAGGTCTCACAGCCCTAACTTTAAAAATCTCGCGTGTCCATCCTTGCTCAAAACCCTTTGCGAATTTATTCCCCGAACGCGACAGCCTTACATAATCATTGATTTTGAAGCGCACAGAGTGTGGTGGTGGTGGTGGTGGTGATCCATCTCTTCTCGGGAGCGTACCTCTTTCTAAAACTTCGTTAGGTGTTGCCCCAATCGTGCGATGGTGTGAGCGGTTGTAGGATGATGCCAATGATTCCAGAATGTCTAGAAATCTGTATGTGTTTTTATGTGTAAAATAACGGTGCATGCGTTCCTTTATGGTGCGCTGAACTCTTTCAGCTAAAGAAGCCTTATGTATAGAATTGGTTGTGTAATAGCTGATATTAAACTCTGTCAACATATTCTGAAAAGCACGGCCTATAAACTCCTTCCCCATATCCGTACAAAAATAGCCAGGAACCCTGTTTTCTTTTAACATTAGCGTTTTGGTGGCTTTAGCAACTGTTTCAGGTGATTTATTTTTCAGAGGAACTAGCCACAGATATCTAGAGAACACATCTATTATGAATAGAATGTAGCGGTAACCATCGTTATACACAGAATATCTTTGCATGTCTGTTAAATCTGCTTGCCAAATAGAATCAATCGAGGAAGCCGTTGTCTTGGCTGTTTTAAACCTTTTTCTCACAGGCTTATGAAGCGTATAAGCGTCCTGCTCCCTCAAAAATCTTTCAACATCTTTTTTTCCTACTCCGTAAACGTGCAGTCTATCTACGCCGCCGTAAGAGGATGGGGCAGAAATGTCATAATAGCGTTTAGTTAATACGTTAGCCATTTGCGTATTTTAGAGGCACGTGGGTAGGGTTGGTTTAACCTCTTCTTGCTCCTCTTCAAAGGTGTTACCGCCGGGGGTGACGGCGCCTTCAATTGTGTCACAGGCGTTGCATGTTCCAAGTCTTTTAACCTGTTCAGATTTCCTATCAACGTTTTAGGGACATTTATTTGTTGTAGTCTTGCTTTAATATGCTTCCATCCTGATGGTGATGGCCTATCCCACTTTCTCACCAGATCATGGACAATGTCCACGATATTCGATCCCTGTACCTTTGATCCTTCCACAATGATCTCCCCTGTATCGGTCCATTGTATGGCGGGATCCTCATTCAATAGATTATAAAGACTTAAGCCTTTACTCCTCAATGTAAGTGGAGGGTATTTTTTAATACATGTTCGATATGTTGTGTGGCTAATCTTTTTGGTTGGTCAGCTGTGTCGTCGGGTACAGATCCTATGTCGCCATCGTCCCCCGTGCTGTGCCTAATAACCACAGGAATCTCTGTAGGGCTCTTATAATTTTCGTACTCGTGAAGAAATTTCTGCAGAGCTTCTTGGTATAAGATTCTTTTCTCATCAGGTGTTTTTTCACTGTTTAATAGGGCTAACAATTCGCTTTCCATTCTTTTAAGTCTGCTTTTACGGGGATCTAGATCCGTGTCTCTTTGCAGTGAGGCGTACACCTCGTGGGGAATCACTACCACTTTCTTCATTATATTAATCTAGTCAGTAAAGGGCCCAAAACTGAAAATAAGATGGGGAGAAATGACCCTCCTGTTTGCACAATAACTCGTTTTTTCTTCGCTACAGTTTGACTTTTACGAGCGAGTGTACGTATTATGTTCTTGTAGCGGCGTAGGCGAGCCTTCTGATGGGTTTTCATTGATACATTGCAATTTATAACGTTAAGACAGATTTCACAGATGCATTTTAAAAAGTCGGCGTCGATATTTTTAATAAACATCTGCTGCATTGCCCGGGGCAGTCGATGATAGATTTTTATTAATTCATGGTATTTCTTTAGTCTCTTTGTCATTCTGGAATATACACCGTTTCAGGCTCGTTTGGAAATATATTCGTTCGCAGAAGCACTCTAAACGTGTTTCGCGGATGAAGGTCGCAAAGCAAATATCCGTAACGCGTGCTTGTAGCTTCTTTATAAACTTCCAAAAACTCCTTACGCTGATTCGGGAACATTTGATTGGCTAATACCCCAATTTGTGATACATCTCTACGTTGCGCGAATAAGACTAGATATTGCGTATTTAACGACACATCGCGCATGTATCTATTTTTGAAAAATAGATTCTGATTGATGAAGAACACGCTTATGTTAAGATGGTGGGAGTATACTGTAAATGTCTCGGCAAACGTTTTATCCATCTCCAACATGAGATCGTCAATTACAATGATTGTATGTTCAGTTCCCTTTAACGAATTAACGTCATATACGCCTTTGTGGAACAAAATATCATCTTGGTACTCGTTGAACACTGATTGATACGTCGAATAGCACCATATAACTTTATCCACAAATTTCGAGAACATCTCCCCCTTTTCTTTAATGATTTTAAGCATAAACACAGTTTTACCACATCCTGTAGGTCCAGATATAATACATGTGGATGGGCTCGTGAATCTGAATTTTTCTACAGAGTCCATTTCTAACACGTCACACTCCTAAGTGGGTCATTTACAAAATATTACAAATTTTGAGTGCTGATCCTTATATTTCTTCTCCCACAGAACCGACGATGAGGTAGAGCACCCTATCATTACGGAAGACGATGACAGTGTAGTTGTGATCTCCTCCCCTGAACCAGCGATACAGGTTGCACGTCCAAAGCGGAGGTATGAGAACCCCACATCAGGTATAAAGCGGCCGAAATACGTACCTGTTGCAGCAGATCCCCAACCCTCAACCTCTTACGCAACAACCTCCCCAGCAGCAGCACCTAATATATCCCCTTATTCCGCCCCCCGTTCTGTTAAGTCTACAATAATAGATCCCCAACCCTCCTACGCAACAGGGCCCCCATCAGCAGCACCTAATATATCCACTAATTCCGCCCCCCGTTCTGTTGAGGATGGTATAACACTGGAATTGGTGCGATCCGCAGCCCCCACCCCAGCCTTGACTAGAAATCGGTATAGAGTCAGGGTCGACCCTAGAGCCCTGTATAGCAATGGAATTGAGCGCGGGATACGCAGGGTTGTAGAGCGTATTATAGAGTTTGCTCTTCAGAATCGTGACGAGCGTGAAGTCAGGACGAGTATGTCCTTTGGATTCGGGTCAGATGACGGTGATGTAGACGATTATTGGGTGATAGTGCCGTTTAGACGTTTGGCGGCTGAAGATGTAGAATATATATTAGGGCGTATAATGCAAGCCGCCCAAAGTAGTATAGCCTTCAATATGGACAACTTCACGGTAAATATTGACCGTGTATACCGTGTTGCGGGTCATAGTGCCATACCGTATACTCTTAACTTCAATTCTCCAACTATTTACCGAAGGCATATAAACGTCGATCGTGGTTGCGGCTTTATAGCAGTACTCTTAGCACGTATGTTTACTGTACAAAATACACGGACTCAAAAATTTGGTTGCCTACAGTCGTGGAGCATGCCCGTAAACTAGCTGAAGACTGTGAACTTGAATTTGACTGTAATATGGGTCCTGAAGAGCTGAGAAGGGTAGAACAGGAAATGAATGTGCGCATAGTTGTGTTTGGGGATGATCGTCGTAGGACTGTGTATGTTTTTAAAAGCTGTGTGAGAGATCGTACAAGGCCCCTACTTATTTTAGGATTGTCAGGGACAACGTATCTCCCCATCCGTAATATAAGGGGGCTTTACGCGAGTTATGACAAAAGTCGAAAATATGGGAGACATCATGATTTGTGTAAGGGTGCCTCGAGTTTGCGGATGATATAGTGAGACATTGTAAAGAATGTCACATGGTATGTGAGCAGTGTAAAAGCACCAAATGTGAAAGCCGTGTAGTTGAGAAGAGAGACTGTGATGTGTGTAGACGCACATTTTTCAATAATAGCTGCTTTGATCTCCATAAATCAATTGGTACGTGCAGGAAAATGAGAATCTGTGAATGTGGTATGTTTCACACAATGGATAATTGGGGAAAATTTAAGCACAAGTGCGACGTAATTCACTGTCCTACATGCCAGGAGGAATATAAGGCGGATGGAGTAAAGCATGTGTGTTATATGAAAGATGCTAAGCCTAAAAATAACCCTTGTATAACTGTGTACTACGATATAGAAACATATACGAACGCTGAAACCAAAGAGGTAATTCCACATTTACTTGTGAGCCAGACCATCTGTGATGAGTGTATGGGTATCGAATGTGACGAGTGCCCCAAATGCGGTAAACGGACAAACGTTTTTAAAACGAATGTCAGCGATAGTCCTGTGAAACTATTTGTGTCCTATATTGTCAAGTTAGCCGACAAGTTCAAAAAAATGACTGTGTATATTCTCGCCCATAACGGGGCAAAGTTTGACACGCAGTTCCTTTATAAGGAGTTGCTTGAACACGAATCCTCTGAGATATTTACAGGTGATCCATTGAAAAGAGGCAACAAATTAATACAGATGCAGATAAGAGGCAATGTACAATTTAAAGATACTTTATTATTCACACCTTGTAAATTAGCAAAGCTACCCAAGGTGATGGGAGTAGTAGCTGAAGTTTCCAAAGGATACTTCCCATACACTTTCCTCACCAGCGAGACTTTAAACTACGTAGGCCCACCACCCCCCAAACATTATTTTGACTGCATGGATGAACGTGAAGACTTTGATCGATACTACGACAGTTTTAATGAAAGTAACCCTTATAATATAGCTGATGAATGTGAGCGTTATTGCGTGAATGATGTGCGCGTGCTTAGAGTATGTTTCCAGGCCTTTAGAAGTATGTACATAGCCCGTTTCAAATGCGATCCACTGCAAGTCGCAACCACCATCGCATCATTATGTTTTACGGTGTTCAAGAATAACTTCATGCCTAAAGACACCTTAGCCATTATTCACCGAAACAACCCCGCAGTTACGGACACAAGGCTATTTACTGGCTCATACACCTGCAGCAACAAACAGGTGTATACATAAAGCACGCCCGCAACACGGGTGAAGTACCCATTAAGATTAATGGACGTGTTTTTTGGGTTGATGGGTTGTTAAGTGAAAACCGTGTCACTGGTGTGAAGACTGTGTATTCCTTTAATGGATGCTGGTGGCATGGATGCCCCCGCCTGAGTGCGTCGTCGAGATATCCACGGTAGATCTCCTGCCGACTGTCTTGCAGGGACCCGCACCCGCGATCAACTTATAGGATCACAGTTCACTCACAAAGTCTTGTGGGAGCATGAATATGATGCACAGATGGAGACAGACGATGTATACCGTGAGGAAATAAAAACGATCAAGCGTTCAATGGTGCTGGACCCTCTCAAATGTGGTGATAGCTTGTTTGGAGGACGTACAAATCCATTCAGAATATACTTTCCACCTACGGTGGGCGTGAAGCTCCATTACTACGATTTCTGTTCTTTATACCCATACGTGATGAAGAGCCATCCGTACCCCGTGGGCGCTCCTGAGAAACTGGTGGGACCTAGCATACCCTCCATCAATGAATTTTCAAAAAATTTGAATGATCATTACTTTGGGCTCTCTTTCGTAGACGTACTCCCCCCAAGCAGTTTATGGATGCCTATCTTACCTGTCGTTATCGATGACAAGCTCATGTTTCCCCTGTGCGTGAAGTGCGCGGAAGAGGATAACGGCGAATGTAACCATATACCCCACCAGCGTAAGATCAGAGGCGTATATACAAGTCCTGAACTAGCCCTAGCCGTACGCCATGGTTATAGAATACTGAAGATACATGAGGTGTGGAGGTTTCAGAAGCTCCCCAACCTTTTCACACCATATATAAACGCCTTTTTGAAGGATAAGGTTGAAGCATCAGGGTATCCGCGAGGAGTTGATACCGAAGATGAAAAGTCTGCCTATATTCAACGTTACCGCGACCGCGAAGGTATACAACTTGATCGTGTCCAAATTGTAAAGAATCCTGGCAAGCGCTTTAGTGCAAAATTGTGTCTAAACAGTCTATGGGGAAAATTTGCGCAGAATACCGGCAGAGGGAGCATTCATTTGGCACAAAGTTATAGCGATGTCTGGGATTATGCCAATGCCCCCGATAAAGAGGTCATGGAGATCGTAAATGTAGGTAATACTTACGTAATAAAGTACAACAACACTGAATTTGCCACAGATACCTCAAGGGTTACAAACATACCTGTGGCCAGCTTCACAACAGCCTACGCCCGTATAAAACTTTGGGGTCTATTGCATTCTCTTGGGCGGAGAGTATTGTATGCCGATACAGATAGCGTGATATTCACAGAGAGGGAGGGTGAATACATGCCCACTATTGGGGAGTTCCTCGGCGAGCTCACTGATGAGATCAAGGATGAGTATGGGGACAACGCATACGCCGACTCTTTTATCTCAACAGGACCTAAGACTTATGGGGTACGGGTCAGGGTGGGGGATGAAATGAAATATATCGTGAAGGCAAAGGGTATTACGCTCAACCATGCGAATCGGGAGGTTGTTAACTTTGAATCGTTGAAGGATCTAGTATGTTTGCAACCTCACCAACTAATTGTAGGCACCCACAATTTTCGGGCGCAGAAGCTGGGGGGCGTGAAGGAACTTAGGGGTACGATGGTGTGCCGTAACACCTATAGGAAACGTTACCAGATACCTGGTACCTATGATACCGTACCCTTTGGATACCAATGATGCTTCTAACTCACACGTCTTGTATATAATCGTATCTATTTGTAAATATATATGTATATATATATAACTTGAATATCTCGAATCGTATTTGTAAATATATATATAACTTGACTATCTCGAATCGTATTTGTAAATATATGAATATCTCAATAAATCAAATAGCGTTTCACTTTCTCCTTTGTGTGTGTGTGTGTGTGTGTGTAGGTGAAAGTTCTAAGCTCCGCCCACTGCGTGAGTCATGCTACTCTCTGGGAGTCCCTGCGTGGTCAGTCGACCGCAGTAAGCCCGAGAGATCAGACGTGTACTCAGATCAGACGTATATTGAAATGGCTACCTTTAATATCGCTTGCACAACGTTTATGAAATGGTATTCAGTAAAGTGTGAGGATGTGGTGGATACCGAAAAACTTCCTATTCCCCCCTCCTATGCCTCTTTTAAACCACATTGGATTGTGCGAAGTTCCAAGATGTACAAATACTCTACGGATGTTCTGGTGAGACTGTTGAAGGCTTTCGTTGCACAGACGATGTGCTGAAGTATGCTGCAGGGCTAAACTTTATAAAGTCTCACATACACCGTGAAGTAAAAGAAACAACGCGTGCAGAAGAGAAGCAGCAGGTATGGATAATGAGCCTTGTGGATGGGGTGTGACAAGCGGTATTACGTCATGCTACACCATGTCGATTACTCATACCCTACGTCTGAAAATGTGAATCTCGTGATCATGGACAATCTTAGGTGTTTTTATCACTATATTAACGTATATCATGATGAGGTTCATAGCGAGGTTGTGGCTAGTGCCATGCGTGAGTTTTTAACAGATTTTAGAGACGAGTATCGTTTGATGGGTAGAAAGGAAAAATATGAGCATATGTTCCTCTCAAATAGTGCGCCGGAGTGTGAGATGATTAGCGCCTAGTTCTTATCCAAAGTGCGTAGGCTGGTAGTGACGAAACGGAAAAACAAATATGTGCAACAATTCGAGTCGTACGAACATGCCCATTCACGTATCATCGAGTCAGCCGCCCGTCGAACCGTTCCTGCCTGTGCCTCACACGGCTCATAGTTATCTCAGAGCTTGAGCCGAGTGGACGTGCGCTCTTCGAATACGATGGAACTTCCTTTGAGCAGCATTCTCAACGCCTCGTACGATGTGTCCGTGACGAAATCGTTGCGCGTGTTCAGGCGTAATTCCGGTACCATTAGCTATGTACTGGAAACGGAATGTAGACCGACAAACAAACGGGTTTATTTAAGTATCGAGGAGATGAATAGAATCTTTGTGATAGTTGAGAACAGAGCTGGGCACTTGCGGCATATTGCGGTACTGCGGTACTGCTGCACTACCAAACCGGTACCAAACCGGTACGCGGAAATTTGAATGCGGTAGCGGTACTGCGGTACTTTCAGCGATCCTTTGCGGTACTGCGTTATGGGGGCCCGGGGTGGTAGTGCGGTGGTACCGCAAGTACCGCAGTACCGCAAAATATGCCGCAAATGCCCAGCTCTGGTTGAGAAGTGGTGTGAAGATCGTTATAAAATACCTGCTAACGTAGGTACAAGAAGAGAGCAGATTAGTGACGCACCCTCATACGCCGTTGTATGTACGTTGTGTATAAATAACGATCGGCCGTGCATTGTATAAGGCTGATGTGGAAGAATGCTTCTGATAATAACGCTCTTATTCCTACGCGAAACCGTTTCATCATCGACAGAATGTTTGAAATCGTCGGATTCCGTAAGCTGAAACCTATATTAGACGCGCGTGTTACGGATATGCTTTATTTTGATACAGTACTTGAATACGCATACACTGCTCTGCTCGATGGGTTTACCGAGTGTAGGGCTGGTGAGAATGGTCTAGTGCTGGATGTTTATTTAAAAAGTTTAGACTCTTTGAAATACCATGAACTTTGGTACAAAGCAATTGATCGGTACAAGGCTGAGCTCACCTACACCGTTCATTCTGAAGAACTATTTCTTTATATAACGCGCAGTTGTCGTAACGATTTAGAAGATTATTTCAATTGCCGTTATGTTGAGTGAAGAGTTCACGATTGATAAGCTCGAGTCGGTAGAAATAAACCCTCGATTGGAAAAGCGTTCTTATAAACTTGTGTGTAATAATGTAGCTAACGATGAACTCTTTGTGCGTGCTTTTGATTGTATTCTAGACGTATTTAAAGATGACTTACCAACCGGTTGTAAAGTGGGAACAAAAATAGTACTGAACGATATGAAAGCCATTCATATCGAGTACAGGTTTCCCTATACTTTAAGCGGTGAAATATTATTAAGCCGCATATACTGCGTAATGCAGAGCAATAATGATGTAATTGTAAACTCGATTAAGACCGAGTTTAGTATTTTGAAAAAAAAGTGAATTGTATATATATATATTTTGCTTGACGATTATGTACATATTTCTATTGATTTGTGTTTATATATATATATATATATATATATATATTTTGCTTGATATTTCTCCTGTACTGTTATGTACATATTGAAGTGTATTGAAATGTATATTTTATTTTATATAACACCATAATTGTGTGTGTGTGTGTGTGTGTGTATTTCTCCTGTACTGTTATGTACATATTGAAGTGTATATGAAATGTATATTTTATTTTATATATAATTGTGTGTATATATTTCTGTTATACGCATATTCCTCAAATGTATATTTATTTTCCATATATTTATAATAATAAAAAGAATGATGCAATGTTGTTTATTGTTATGCCTTCTACTACCGGTATTCTGTATACAACGGTATCTGGCAATATTTAAGCCTTCTAAGCCAACTGGCTGATTAGGAGTCTATAATAGTGTATACAATGGAATACATGGCGCTATCTGGCAACTCAGCCAACTGGCTGATTAGGCGTATATAATAATAATAATGTATGCAATAATACTGCTAAAAAGAGGTATCTGACAACCATTTACAGCCAACTGGCTGATTAGGAGTCTATAATAGTGTATACAATGGTATCTGGCAACTCAAGCCATTTACGCCAAATGGCTGATTAGGAGCCTATAAAACAACGCCAACTCGGCTGATTAGGCGTATATAATAATAATAATAATGTATGCAATAATACTGCTAAAAAGAGGTATCTGACAACCATTTAGAGCCAACTGGCTGATTAGGATAATAATGTATACAATGGAATACATGGCGCTATCTGGCAGCTCAGCCAACTGGCTGATTCTAGCTGATTCTGGCTGATTAGGAGCCTATAAAACAACGCCAACTCGGCTGATTAGGCGTATATAATAATAATAATGTATGCAATAATACTGCTAAAAAGAGGTATCTGACAACCATTTACAGCCAACTGGCTGATTAGGATAATAATGTATACAATGGTATCTGGCAACTCAAGCCAATTACGCCAACTGGCTGATTAGGAGCCTATAAAACAACGCCAGCCCGGCTAGAAGTCTTAATGTGCACTTGGCTCCTGCCAGGTGAACACCTCTCCTCCTTTCTCTCCTCCTCCTTTCTCTTGGGGGATAACGCCGCCCCCAAGTTTTCCCCCCCACCCCCTTTGCAACAACCCCCACCCCCCTTTGCAACAAACCCTTTCCCCCACCCCTTTGCAACAACCCCCACCCCCTTTGCAACATTACATAATAACCTGCAACATTCTTGCACTCTCCCCTTTTGCGGCTATACTACTCGCTTCTACAGAGTTTCATACACTTTCGTGGAATGAAGAAAATCAAGTTAGTCAATAAATTTAGAAAGGAATGTAGCCATCAAAATTTTTAGCTACGCATCGGAAGCTATGATAGGTAAAAAAAAATGTGACAAGTTGTACTTGAAATTTAACTGCTTCGTGAGCTTCAAGTAAAATCTGTGAAGCTGCAATAAAAATTTAAATGATTCATGAACTAATTGTAAATGTCAAATTCTAGCTAGCTTAAAATGTCCTAAAAATAATTTTCATTACATTTTATTGTTTGACTATTGTGTAAAAAAGGGGGAATGTTTTGAAAACTTAATCCAGACGAAGAATCTTAGCGATTGAACATGGCAAGAAAAGGGAAGCCATCATCATTTGGGAGAATTACCATACAAACTTCAAGAAAGAAAGCCACAAGGATCGATGAAGATTATAGTAAAAAAAAAAAAAAAAAACAACGTGATACAGTTTTATGGGGCTCGACGTGAAGATCCATAGTACATGTTGGAAATCGACTGTTCATACCACGTACCCCCACCATTGCCCCGACATATAACTTTCCAGTTTGGGTTTGCTCAAGGCCGCCGTCTGCTTCGGGATAATAGCTAACAAGAGCCAAGGTCATACCCTTAAAAAAGTTGGCATCTACCTAAAAAATTATTTCATCTGGGACGGTCAACTTTACGTTTCCAGAAAATTAGAACATTTAAGGATTCTCTCCAAAACCGGATACGTGAAGGAGAAACGAGGAATTTTTACCAACAATATCGCGATTCACGAAACAATATCTTGAATACACAAGTTGGGTAAAAAGTAGGCCATTTGGAATTTTTTGCATTCACGTCTCATTCTTCTTTGTCAAGAATAAAACATATGTCCTAACAATATTCTGGATTATAATACCAATGCATATTAGTACCATGACTGTAGAGTAAATATGTACTGCCCGAAGGGTGATAACAGCCTTCCCAGGAACTAACAAAAATATCCCATCCATAGGGGCGTTTTTTTTAGCTAGTTGATATAATTAACTGTTCATAAAAAGACAACATTACAGGCATGTACCTTATGTAGTCATGATACATTACTGCCATAAAATAGAGCCCATTATACAAATACTTATATAAAATACATAATTTGTAAATTTAAGTAATAATAAAAATATGCTTTAGTGATAATATATTTATTAATGATTAATGGTGATAATATGCTTTGATTTTAATAGAAATGACAATACTGAAATTGCAAGTTTTAAGTGTACAACAACACCTTATATTGTATTATGACGAGTGTACTTACATTCTGTGTTGCACCAAAAAATTACTGATCACACGTTGCTTCCTTCTAAGCCGAGAAACGGTAACATTTGTCTGTCTCTTTGGCAAGTCATTGATAGCACAGCCGTTTACAATAAACACTCATCGTCACGTCACTGCAGTTTTTCTTTCCTTGCATCTCTGACACTCACAAATACTGTAAACCATCAAATAATCAACTATCCTCTTTCAACTATATCAACTGTAAAGGTGAACTTATCTCCTGTGCAGAGACGCACAGCAATAGAAGCAACCCTAGTGGAAGCAATGCTACTAAACAGCGTTTCTAATGATCGTACGCCTGGCAGAGTCAGAACCACTTTTTTCTTCTTCTTAATAGCTTGTATTATGGTTACGCGTTCTTATTTCCTGTTTATCATAGTAACTAAATTTCACTCTTTCTTGTTGTATTAAATGTCGTACTGCAAGTGGAGATATATTATGGATAAATATGAATCTCAGCGCGAAATTACGAAGTTTGTTAAGTATATCAAACATAATTCGGAGCTATTGAAGAATAGGGACCCCAGCCTTCTTTAGTTAGCTTTATAAGGCTAACTAACGAAAATATCATGACCTAACCTAACCAATCGTCAAGGGCGTACAGTTAACCTAACGATTGGTTAGGTTAGGTCTGATATTTTCGTTAGTTAGCCTTATAAGCCTAACTAAAGAAGGCTGGGGTCCCTATTCTTCAATAGCTCCCATAATTCAATACCTTTCGCTTTTTTGGCTTATCGACAAACAAGTTTCATCAAACATTCATTTAATTTTAAGCATAAATTTGGAACCATCTTATCTCCAAATAAAGTATACTGAAAACAATAAATTTTTAAATTAAGTTTGTTAATTGCAAATGAATACATCAAAACTTGTCAATTTTCAAATTTAAGCATGACTTGCAAATTCTATACAATAGACAATAGGCTTATGCTTATAAAATTGTTAAGTTTTGTTTTTTGAAAAGATACACTGAGTACTTAAATAGCATTACTATATTCTTTTTTTTCTCTCCCTCTAAAACTAAATTTTTTTAGCATTTTCATTTGTAAATACTTTATATAATTTCTTCATATTTCTGCGTTCCATAATTAGTGGTTCAATTTAGAAAGATTAATTGGTTAAATTTTGTAGTGGGTTGTCTATTTTTAAACTTAGTTTAGGCTAGATTACCAATTTAACTAGACTCTTAATTTTAGTTATAAAAGTTAAATTTTAGATGGAATACAAATGTTACACTTCAAAATTTTAACTCAGCTACCACAGAAAACTACTCTCGTTGGAGTGCCTAATGTATTTTTCAAAAAAATACATTTCCTTGTTTCTAAAATTACACACTTGAAAACTTAATATTTTATTTTGCAATAACGCTGAATTATAGACACATTTCCTGCAGTGAATAACCTTTGAGTGATGTCGTTTACAGGTTAAGAGAAATGAGTGAATGATGTAGAGTGTTACCATAATTGTTTATTACAAAACACTGAAATATTGGCTTTCAACTATATTGACCATTTCATAAGTTCTTGAGACCACGATTTTACTTTCCACATTTCACCGTTTTATCAATAACAAAAAAGGTCTCTCAAAATCATGCTAAGAATTACTTTCGAAGTTTAAGAGAATTGAACTGAATTCTAGACTTGATTTTTTGGCTTTTGTTCAAGGAAATTGAGACCATTTTATGGTCTCACGTTTTGACAACACAAAATGATCACACCTTTTCATTTTTCAAGGGTTTCATTTCCGTTTTAGCAACACCCAAGACGTATCACCGAGGGGATCTACAGCTTAACGTGGAATTCGAACCACGGCCACTGTGTCGTCCGAACGATGGTCATCCAACCAAGGAATAGACCTAACATCGTTTGCCTGTAGTATCTTTGCAAAAAATGTTTGCATATTTGACCACACTGAACTAACATAGGACCCACTAAATCCATATTAGCCCAAGGTTAGCCCCAGAAACTGTGCTGCTTAAGACAACCATTAGGCGTGATGAAAGAAGTATATTTAAAAGCTCAAAAGGTTAAAAAAAATGTAAAAAAATATCTACTTTATTTACATCAAATAAATATAAGATTTATTTACACTTTTTCAAACTTTATATGTATTTACATCATTTACAAAGATTAATTTTTAGGCCTATTCCGAAATCTTTCCAGTATATTTTAAATTTAAACTCCATCGAATACAATGCAGAACATTTTGGTTTACCCTGTATTTGCAACATCATGATATTCAGCTCAATAGAAACACCAGTAAGAGTTGCTAGGAAATATATATATATATATATATATATATATATATATCAAACCCTGGTTTCCGTTTCCACCCGAAGTGTTCATTCCTATCGAAGGTCAAGCTTGTCGTCCCACCTTGGAACCACAACTTAACGTGGAATCCGAACCGTTAAGGAAATCTGTATTCACAAATTCAGAACCGGTACTCGATCCCACGACCTTGAACTTAGCAGCCCAGCGTGTTAATCACTATATCACTAACATAAAAATTAACAAAATTTGGCACAAAATTTAAAAAAAAAAAGAACTTTAATTTAAAAAACTGAAGATAAATTACTTCCAATTAAAAATTTCCTTCAGGACTTAAAAATTTTAAAAATTATATAAATTCTTTGTTTAATTCAGAAGGTGTCCCGAAAGTCCCAATCTCTTTCTCGTAAAGAGTGGACAAGAAATAGATTGGGACTTTTGGGACACTTTGTATAAGGAACTATAATATATATATTATATATATCAAAATAAAAGAATATGGAAATTAAAATTAAAAATTTTAAATTTGAATTTCTTCTTCAAGTTCTTCTCCTCTTTTTAATTTGGAAATTATCTGAAAATTAAAAAAAAAAAAAATTTAAGTTCATTGATTTAAAATTAATTTCAATATTTTTAATAATTCAAATAAAAGAAATTTTAAATTCTTAAAAAAAAAAAAGATTTAAAAAATTAAAAATTTCTTGTTTTAAAATTAATTTCAAAATTTTTAAATTTAAATAAACGAAATTCTTAAAAAATTCTTACAAAAAAAGGGAAATTTAAGTTTAAAAATAAAATCCCCAAATTTTAAATCCCCCCCCCCCCCCACCCCACGGAAAACTTTTTAAAAATTAAAAAAAATCCCGAAAATTTGAACTTTTTAAAAAATTAAAAAAATTAAAATTCAGGATTTTATTTTTCAAATTTGAAAAAAAAAATTCTGAAATTAAAAATTTCCTTTTTTTAAAACTAAAAATTAATTGAAATTTAATCACTTGAATTAATTATTTTTCACGGGTATTTTTGTCCTTATCTTTTATCTTTGTTAATCTTGAATGTTATCAATCAACATTTAAATCTTTTAAATAATTAATTTAAACTTATTAAATTATTAATTCAACCAATTATTAATAATTGTTGATTAACTCACGGCTTTTAATCTCGAAAAATTTCTTTTATCAGCATTTTTGCAAGCGTGATTTGTAATCTGTTTGATTCGGGATGCATACCTGAGAAGGAGAAAACACAATATATATATATATATATATATTTTTTTTTTTTTTTTTTTTTTTTTTTTTTTTTTTTAGTTCAGGAAGAACCGATTCGCCTCTATTTAAAGGGCATATCTCAGCGGAAAAACAAAGAAAAAGTGAGAGGAAAGACAGAGGAAAAAGAAAGGGTGGAGGGGACAGTCGAAGTGGAAAAAGACCAAGGATGACAAGGACTGCAGGGTCGAGCCCCATCATCCTTGGGTGCTAGGGCCGGGAGGGCGCACGTGAAACCTCCAGGAACAAGCACGTACAAACGAGCACAAAGAGCACTCAAGAGCACGAGCTTAGAACCCTCTTGCGGGGATATATATATATATATATATATCAGTCATTAAATTCCGTTTATTAACATAGAACATAGTTAATTACTAATTGGAATAGTGATAGTTATTTTTCCTCATCAATTCGGCCTTTCAGCTTTAGGCTTTACTGGGCTCTCGGATTAATTAAAGATAAGACAAATATTTCCATAGATAGTTATAATAATTATGTAATATAGAAATAGTATGATTAATTATTATGATTATATTTACAAATGCTTCATAGGTCAGGTAGTTATATATATATATATATATATACGAACAAAATATACAAATGGTCAGAAGACAACAACATGTGATTCAACGCCGAGAAATTTCAGCTCTTGAGATATGGTAGAAAAGAAGAACTTAAACAGACTGCATATTATGCTCCAGATAGACAGGAAATTCAGAGAAGCACGAAAGCGATTGATCTCGGGTAATAATGACAGATGATGCGAAATTCGAAACGCAAAATCAGAGAGCGATAAATAAAGCAAAAAGTCGCCGGACAGGTTCTAAGAACGTTCAAGAGAAGGGACAGGACAGTAATGATTCCCCTGCTAAAAACACTGATTATACCAAACTTGAATACTGCTCAGTTTTGACGTCCCCATATAAAAAGAAGAGAAACTAATAAACTAGAAGAAACGCAAAGGCATTTCACAGCCAGATTGATGGCTGCAAAGAACTCAACTACTGGGAAAGACTACGTAAACTAAATCTGTACTCACTGGAAAGAAGAAGAGAGAGGTACATCATAATTTACATATGGAAAATGATCGAAAAACTGGTACCAAACCTAAAACTAAACCCATTACCATTCAAACAACACTGGAAAATAGGAAAGGCAGAATGTGTAGTGTTCTCAAATTAAAGGCCCGACAAGGGACCTCTTCACCCTAAAGGACAATAGCTTGGTTGTCAGGGGGCCAAGACTTTTCAACCAGCTTCCTAAGGACCTCAGAACGTAACGGGGGTCAAAGTTGAAGTCTTCAAGAAAAGACTGGAGCCTGGCTCAGGACAGTACCAGATGAGCCGGGCGTGCCTGGCTATGTACGGTGGAGAGCGCAAGAAAGCAACTCGCTCCTCCACCAGGCCAGACCTAGAGGCGGGGCCACCAGCTTGACCTCCGTGTGAAGAGAGACCAACGCACGAAACAACATAAGGTTCATAAGGTAAGGTGTTATGGCGAAACAACATAAGGTTCATAAGGTAAGGTGTGTATATATATATATATATACAGTAACTGGCCAAATTATTAGGAATTTTTTAAAAATTTCATTTTTTGGTATAAAATGTTAATTAAACCAATTTTAAACGTTGAAAAGTTATTTATTTCTACACAAGAATACTGGTCATTATTTAGCAATAGTTTAGTACTTAGTTTGACCCCCCTTAGCTGCCTTAAGGGCTGCGACACGCTTCGGCATGCCATGAATCAATTTTTTCATAATTCCTTAATACGTGTAGAGTGAAACCAGACTTGAATAAGTCGCTCTATGAGTTGTGGTTTTTGTTGTTATCGGGCGTTTTCATGGATTTACGTCCTTTAAAATACACCATAAACTTTCGATTGGGTTCATGTCTGGAGAATTTCCAGCCCATGGGAGCAACCGAACACTATTTTCATGACACCATTTTTTAACCGACTTTGCCGTGTGGCATGAAGCTGAGTCTTGTTGAAAAATCCAACGTCTATTACCATACCATTCCCTTATTTGAGGCAGTAGACGTCTTCTTAGTACTTCTATATACTTGACTTGGTTCATATTCCCCTCAACAATGCTCAAACGACTAGTTCCATGCACAGAAATTGCTCCCCAAACCATGATCTTTTGTGGAAATTTCACCGTTTTCATCAGACACTCAGGCAAAAATTCTTCTCCAGGCCTCCTTCTTACACTTTGAACACGATCGTCAAGCACGGCAATCGTTGACTCATCGGAGAACACCACCTGCAATCAAAGAAAGCCCTGTGAAAGAGTCAGTGCATAGCGTATGAAGTACAGCTAAAACGAAGTACAGTATGACTTGCTGCTTTACAGATATTTTTACTGCAGTTTTATCACGTACTGTAAATACACTTCTATGCATACTGTATTTACTGTATTAACATTCTATTTAATGTTAAATATTATTCTTACCTGTTCCCAATCATCACTAGTCCAGTTATGTGTTCCTTTGCCCATGCAAAACGTGCCTTCTTCATAGCCTCAGTGAGCCTGGGCTTCTTCCTTGGGCGGTAGGCTTTGAAGCCGGCAGTTAGAAGCCTCCTGTTGACTGTTCTACGACTAATATTGATGCCATCACCGCTAGACTACTGGAAATGTTTTTTGCAAGTAGCTCTTCTATTTCTAAGAGACAAAATTGCAATCTGTCTATCAGTTTCTTAGAGTCGTTACCCTCTTTCTGCCGCATCTTCCAACCCTTTTGGGGCCTACATTTTCTCCAAATACCATTTTTTTTCTTATACGAAGTACTGACTGTGGTGAAACATGGAGTTTGGCAGCGATTTCCTTTGTTTAAATGTAGAAGAAGTTAATAAAACCTGTATTTGCCCAATTTTTCCGTGGACTCAAGTCATTCTTTTTCGCCCCATTTTTCAAATTCACTTAAAAACTGTAACAAATAATTGCCGAAATTGGGTAAATACACTATTTAAATTAAACGGTAGTTACAATGACACGTAAAAGAAAGAGAAACACACCCGCCATCGCACGACAACCAACGACAAATGACGAACAACACGTTTCGTTCGACTAAAGAATTATGCAAAAAATTGATTCATGGCATGCCGAAGCGTGTCGCAGCCATTATGGCAGCTAAGGTGGGTCAAACTAAGTACTAAACTATTGCTAAATAATGACCATGTATTCTTGTGTGAAATAAATAACTTTTCAACGTTTAAAATTGGTTTAATTTAACATTTATACCAAAATGAAATTTTAAAAAATTCCTAATAATTTGGCCAGTACTGTATATATATATATTATATTATATATATATATGGGAATGAACTCAGAATGGTCCCCTGAGGTTTTTATGATACACACAGACAGTGCATGGAACAAGGAACTCTTCTGGGAAAATTAAATCCACTATAGTCCGAATAAGTAATGGTAAATGACAAATACCATAGTTTTTCTTTTTCATGATGCTAGCCCGACGTGGGCAACGGGTCACTCACAAAGAGGTCCCAAAAATATAGCTTCCCTTACCAGCTATCTGCAAAGCAGATAGGATTCAGCTCTGCCTATATTGAGGTTCTAAATTAGCTGGGCTAGGCTGCTTTAAACCCTAGATCCTGTCCCAAGCAACCGCATTCACAGAAACTTTTAATTTTTTTGCAATTTTCCTCGGTAATTGGCCCTCATTTCTCAAAATTACAATCGACTGTCTTTTTTCTGTTGTTAACTGAGCTTTGGCACCCATTTTTGCTTTTTGAAACGCAGAAATATACCTTAAACTACACAGTCAGCTCCTCTGCAAGGATTTTATATGTAAAGACCTGCAGCGCATGTTAATAACTGAACACATGTATTAACATACTCCTGAAGAAACACACTACCCCAGTAAAGACTTTTAAACTGTTTTTGGACCTTTGTGCAGAGCTAATGGCATTAATTTTAGGTTGCATGCTACACGTAAATTAACAAATTTTGAAGGCTATTTTGAAGAAGCTTCCGTGTTACAAAACACTGCATAGGAAAGATGCACTGAAGCATACAATATGAAAGCCAGGTAAGCAAATTCACCTGTTAAGTTTACATTTGAAGTTTATGTCATGAGCTAAGCAGCAAAACATTGGAAATTAGTAGGTGTACTTAAACTTTTGACTGGTAGTGTGTATATATATATTAGGTGATGGAAAAGTGGTTAATTACAACCGGAGAAGTTCAAAACCTGTTACCATGGAAACAGAGTCTGACTATTTGAAAAGGAAACTGCGTTATTTTATGAAATATTATACAACACTTAAATTCCCTCTTGAGATTAGGGCCAATTCGTCATTGGAGCATTTTGGAATAATGGCGTTTTAAACAGGCAATTTATCCTTTCTGAAGTGAAATTATTAAGTGTTTTCAGTGAAATTAAGACCGAAAGAAGACCTTTTTATGGCAAGCGACTGTAGTAGCTCAGTGGTAACAATGTTTTACTATAAACGAAGTGAAGACACTGAGTTCGGGGTTTCGAATCTCCATAATACTGGTAATGATAATATAGGAGTTAGGAGAATGGGTCGCATTCGGTGGCCTGAGCGCTGTGCGTAAAATTATACGCGACTCGAGTCGTCACGACCCAAGTCGTGAGTCGCAAGACGATCTTGTGTACGGGTCCTTTTACTCGAACCGGAGAATGAAAAAAAATGTGAATTTCTCTGAAGACAAAATCTGATACACTTTATTTCGGGATTTGGGGTTCCATAACTCCCCCTTGTGTGGTTTGGATAAGAGGAGTGTGGTAAATTCTGTGTGTACTTGAGTCCGTGTTAGGTTAGGTTAAGTTAATTTAGAGTTTAGGTTACGTTAAAGTAGTCACAAGCGCGGGTAAAAATTAATTTACTTTCGGGATAAAATTCTATATTTCGCCAAAGTGAAATTAGTCCCGAAATGACGAGAGGAACAATAAAATGTTTCAGAATTAATTCCGAAACGTTTCTTACATGAGAGAAACCAAAGTTTCGTCGCAGTTGAAAGCGGCAGGAGAGACATTGACGAAGACCAACGTTTTGGCGTTGCCTCCAATTGTGTCCTGAAGAAGCATCGTCAATTTGCTGTTCCTGAAATGCAGGAGAGACAGTTATCCTCTCTCTCTCTCTCTCTCTCTCTCTCTCTCTCTCTCTTATAAACAAGGCTACGTCGTGGCTAGATCACAACACCGATTCCCATTAGAACAGCGAGGTTAAGCGACGTTGGGTCTGTTCAGTAACTGGATCGGGGACTCTCTTCTGTATTCAGATGATGTAGCGACTATGATTTGAATCCCACGTAAAGCTGTAGGTCCCTTCCGTCACATGACTTATGACGTTACGAAGGAGGTTAAGCAACCACACACACACACACACACACACACACACTTGGTTACGATCTTCTTGTAAAATGAAAAAGAGGATTACAGTTTCACTTCATCCTAGTGTTCTGACCAACATGGATGAACCCTAACCTAACCCAACTTATCCTAACTTAACCTAAGTTAGCATTAACAGTAGTTTAATCCGGCCAGGATGGCAAAAGTTTGGGCTAATGGCGGACCAAAGACCTGCGTATTCAGGTGTCAGTCTATGTTGTTCTTTCTCATTGCTGAAACGTCAGACGGAGAAAGAACGGACTGTAGAAAACCAATACTCTCTCTCTCTCTCTCTCTCTCCTTACCTGTAGGGGACAAAGGAGGACTCGGATGAGAGGGCGGCGATCACGTCGCCGAGGGCGGAAAGTGACTTGTTGATGGAGTTCGCCTCCTTCAGTTGGTCGGCCGTAACGCCGCTTTTCTGCACGCGCTCGCTTCCTGCCAGATCCACCAACGTCAGCTGCGAAGGACACCTTTGTTAGTGAACTTGTCACTTATTTTACTCCTTCTTCCGTCAAGAACACTTCTATAAACACCCCTTTAACCCCCTCCTGACCTTACCTTGCCCTTAAAGACAGATCCCGTCTGCCTGGAGGAGATATCGAGCAATACGGTGACGACGAGGTGCGATCTTGAGCTGCTGGCGTTCATTTTGGTGGAGGCAGAATGGCGGTTTGTGAGTCCCTCGCGGTAGACCTGCAGCAGCTCCGGACACGAGACCACGGTTCGAACTGCCGCCCCGGAGACGAAAACAACCCCCTTTTCTTTTGTCTCGTTTGATCTCGAGCTTCTCCAGCGACTGCGAAGGAAAGGATCAAAGTCGATCTTAATAACAGACGAACTAATCAAAAAAATATTTTGGCGGAGACACACAAACTAAAATGGCTGCCTTTGATTCCAGGAGAAAAGAACGCAAATACTGTCTTTCTCGGTTCTAATTTATAACCATTATTTCGCTAAGAGTTGGCGTTTAACTCTAAGAGTTTGGCAAAGTCTACATTATGAACCTCTTCATTATTTTCAAAACCTGTATCTAGGCTCTCCGCGAAGCTACGTTTCTCTTAAGAATATAGGTCTTTGAATTCGCTATAGCCTTCGCTTGCACGATTTATGAAGAAAAGGGAAAATAATCTTGATAGCTCACACATGCACCTTTTCTACTTCTTTCAATGTCTTTTCTCAGATAGAAAGACCAAAATTCGATGGCGTACCCAAAGTACCCTAAGTTAGGTTTGTCCAACGCTATTTCTTTGTAAAAGCTAAATTCTTAACACCCTTTTTCTCCACAGTGATTTAGTGCCTAGAAAGTTTATAGTTGCTACAAATATAGAACGATGAGTCCTTTTCCATGTTTCTCCATAACTTAACAGAATAAAGCGTACTTTGTACTTTTTATTCTGTTAAGTTCTTACATGTATAATCTTTTCAACAATGAAGATCATCTACAAGTGGTGGACCATTCAGTCAGTCTACTGAGGACGACTTGCAACGTCGGTAATCCCCTTGGTATCTTCTACATTTGTACCTAACTTCTTGTCACCTGTAAAATTTCGATCTCTACCATATATCAAAATCATATATCCAAACTGAAAAACAAAAGAGGTCCTAAAACTGAGCTTGAGAAACTCCGCTAATAACAAGATTTTAAGAGAGAGAGAGAGAGAGAAAAGAGAGAGAGAGAGAGAGAGAGAGAGAGGAGACAGATAGAGATAAGAGAAGATTCATCGGAGCATTAATGCAGTACCAAAGGAAACAAGAAGTATCTTTCATATTTAATTTCTACGTTCCGGAAATTGGTTCTGAACGTGAATAATAATAATTATTATGATGTAATTTCTGTGTGATGTAATTCGAAATGTAATAATTCAATCACTTGACTTCAATTCGTGTTTATAATGAGCTTTCCTGACATAACTAATTACGTAATTTCATTACCACAACACACACACACACACACCACACACACACACACACAAACAAAACATTTTTTAAAGTTAACCATTAAAAATTTGGGACAAAATACTGTAAATCAAGTTAACCGCGTTTTGCTGTGAAACGGTTGGGCATACACTACATACCTCGGAATACCCGCTGACCTTGAGAAGGTCAATTAGTTTGTCGTTGTAAAGCTCAAGCATGTATGCGCTGATCGAAAACGTCGTGTCTGGACTTGCCTTCCTCAGCTAGCTCAAAGATTCTCTCGAATGCCCGCGGGGCAATTCCTGGGTTCGACTCTGTACCAGCATTGTGTACGTCTTACCCGACCCGTTTGTCCATATGCCATCAAGGTGACGTTATACCCGTCAAAGGCCGATTGGATTAATGCCTAAAAAAAAAACATGTATATATAATATATGGTGCGGAATAGAGTGAAAATAGACAAATATGAAGGATGGCTGCTGAACATGCTAAATTGGGACCATATGAGGAACAGCATATCACACTCTGCATCTCTCACAGTGTGATAAAACTTTGTTTACAAAGAGAGACAAGTACAAATTAATTGGTCCGAATTAGTTCTTTTAATAAATTATTTAAAAATTAATTAATATTTACTGTTACCGTAAATAATTATTTAAATATTATTTAAAATAAAGCTTATTGAAAATGGAGAGGTGTATTCGGATAACTTTTTTCTGATTCATAATCATTATTTTTTTAAAAATGTTACTGTTTTTTGGAGAATCGAATGGAATCGGACAAAGTGCGATATTATCTGTAGCTTTGTATTACACATTATATTTTCATTCAAATGAGAACCAAAGCCTATTTATATCTAGTCACACCACGCTTGTGCAAAATTTCATACTCTTGAAAAATCTAGAAAACCCAGTGAGTCCATAAATTTACTAAAATACCACAGCCATCAAAATTTTTAGCTTTACATCCAAAGCCAGTGAGACCAAATTTGTGAAGCTGCATTGAAAATGTAAGTGACTCGTGACTTTAAAATGAATGTTATACTCTTATTGGCTTAAAATTTTCTGTTAAAAATCGTTTGTATGAAATTATTTACGTGTTATAATGCGAATGTGGGCCGACTAGATATTAGTAGGCTTTGTGAGAACTCTCATTTCTCTTTTCTTTTAATTCTACTGTAGGTTTTGCTGGGCTATGCAAAGACTAGCAAAATAAAATTAATTTACGTACGCTTTTTATATTTATACACTCACTAAAATACTCGTAACTCCTCTAATTTTAGCAAATTATGAAGCGTTTCACTTAAGTTTTAGTAACTTGGCCCGAATCGGTATTTAAATATCCTTGAAATGTCTGTTATTTCAGGATCGAGAAAATGCAAATTTCATTTCCCCCAAAAAAAATGATGAAAAAATGAAATTAAAATTTAATTTCAATTAAAATTTGAATAAACCAAAGCGATTTTTTCGGGATTTTTCCCATTCTTTTCGAATTTAAAATTCACGATAAATAATTAGGACTGAATAAAAATCCGAGATTAATTAATAACAAGGATTAAATAAGATATATTTTAATTTACTAAAATTAATTTTAAAATTATTCATTTGGAAACAAAGTATATTACATAAATATGGAGAGAGAGAGAGAGAGAGAGAGAGAGAGAGAGAGAAATATAACTAATCACACCTTGCTTCGTCAAATTAGGATAATAACAGCTTGATAACAACATATTATAAAGGCACGCTAATCTCTCCCAATGTTGACAGTAATTACACGGACCAGTGCCAATTATTTATTCATTTCTTTGACCTCCATCATCAAATGCCACCCAATTATTAATAAAAATAATTGCTCAACAATTATTGAACAATTAGTGGTGTAAATTTTTAATTTTACAAATGGTTGATGACATTCATACATAAATTGAAACTTTTAATTCTTTTCAAATATATATATATATATATATATATATATATATATAAGCAAACAACCACAAGGAAAAGGAAACACAAAGTCCGAGCGCTTTCGTGATATATTCACATTATCAAGGAGGAACAGATAATGTGAATATATCACGAAAGCGCTCGGACTTTGTGTTTCCTTTTCCTTGTGGTTGTTTGCTTATTAATAAGGTCACGTGTTATTTTGTGATTCTAGTGCATATATATATATATATATATATATATATATATGAAAAGAAGGATCAACACAACGGCAAACATTTTCATTTATTTGTACATCAGACGTTTCGAAAAATCTTTTGTCATCATCAGTGAGTTAAGTCTTAAAACCTTAAAACAAAATTGAAAAGTGAAAGTTACATCAATACAATATTAAGACCATTAAAATTAAAACCTTAAAGCAAAATGAAAATTGCATCAATACAAAATTAAAAACATTTAAATTTCATCACTATAAAAACTAAAATTAAATTAAATTTCATCACTAAAAACTAAAATTAAATTACCTCAATAGGTAAATACACAATGTTTACATCCACCTCCATACTTGGCAAAGTCTAAGTGAAACACTAGGTGGTCAGAGGATTAGGAAGGGTATATCTGTGAAACACGGTTGGTTGTCAAAAGAGTCGTAATTTGTAGGATGAGCTATTATTATTAAGGGAGGGTTTGTTTCTATAGATGTACAAAGATTCTAAAATTCGGAGTTCTGTAAGGTTATTGGATCTAGTTAAAATTTCAAACTGAGTTTTGTGAAGGGGATGGTCGTTTTCATCACTGTGGTTTCTAATTGCGGATTGTGGAGGGCTACTGAGGGACGGTTGGTACGGACTGACAAGCCCAAATGTTGAGAAAGGCGCACCTCCAGTTGGAGTTGAGTGCTGCCAATATACGCAGCCTTACAGCTGTCGCACGTGTATTTGTAAACAACATTGGGGCATACAGTTTTGGGGAATTCATCTTTGAACTTTAAAAAATTTGATAATTTAAGTGGGTTGACGAAGGCGAATCTAAAATTTATTTGGGGATAACTAGACTTGGAGTTTGGACAATTCACCTCGAATACGCAATGATAAATAACCATAAAAAGGTAATTTAATATATCTGGTTTCTTTTTGTACTGTAGTTACGGGGAGTTTAGTATCAAAAGTGTTATTTAAAAATTTCTTTAATTGGTTATCGAATAGATGAGAAGGGTAGTAATTGTTAATAAAGTACTGTTTTAAAAATTTAAATTCTTCGTTTAACGAAAAGTAATCCGAACAAATACGGTAACTTCTTGTTAATAATGTTACTATAGCACTAATCTTATATTTATAAAACATACAACTTAAATAATTGGTTCCCAAGCCAGTAAAAGTTTGTTTCCGAAATAGTGAAGTATGGAACTTATTATGGGCCCGTTTAACTAAAACATCCAGGAAAGGTAAACTATTATTTGTTTCGTTTTCACACGTGTACTTAATATTACTATGTTGTTTATTAAGATAATCAAGAAAAAGTTTCACGTGTGAAGGATGGTTAAATATTAAGAAAGTGTCATCCACGTATCTTCTGTAATATATGGGTTTAAAACTACTAGGACAATTTTCAACCAAATTTCTTCGTAATGGCAAAGAAATGCATTTGCTAGTGTTGGGCTTAACGGGGAACCCATAGCTACCCCATCAATTTGGCTGTAAAGGTTGCTATTAAATAAGAAAAGATTATCAAAACACACTATTTCGAGAAGGTTTTTAAATTGAGTCTGAGTGAGGCCATTAATAAGAGTATTATCAGTAGTGAATAACTTATTTAGTATGATATTTAATGTTTCTTTTAACGGGACATTAGTAAACAATGATGAGACATCAAAACTGGCCATAGTAAGAGAATCGGCATGATTGATCTCTTTTATCTCTTTAGCAAAATCAAACGAGTTGTTAATAGAATAATCATTAAAGGTGAGTTTTGAAAGCAAGGGAACGAAGAATTTGGCTAAGTTATAATTGAATGTACCACATGCCGAAAGAATAGGTCTTAGTGGGAAATTTGGCTTGTGGACTTTAGGTAAACCATATAGAATTCCTGGATTAGAACCAGAAGCAAATAAAAAATTGTATGTATTGTCAGCAATAATATTACTATTTTTTAATTTACGCAAACACCTATTAAGTTTATCTTCGAGTTTTAGTAATTTAGACAGAACATTCTCTTTTACCCTTTTAAATTTAGACGTATCCGACAAAATTGTCTCCATTCTATTTATGTAAACTGTTGAATCAATCAGCACTACTCCTTTACCCTTATCCGGTTTTGTAATGATGACAGAGTTATTTTTTCAAATTATTAAGAATTTTAAAATCTTGCTTATTAAGAGGGGAGGAAAACACCTTATGGGGTTTAAAATTGTAAAAATTCTTAAAAGAGATGCTCTCCACTTGTTATTTAATAGCAACCTTTACAGCCAAATTGATGGGGTAGCTATGGGTTCCCCGTTAAGCCCAACACTAGCAAATGCATTTCTTTGCCATTACGAAGAAATTTGGTTGAAAAATTGTCCTAGTAGTTTTAAACCCATATATTACAGAAGATACGTGGATGACACTTTCTTAATATTTAACCATCCTTCACACGTGAAACTTTTTCTTGATTATCTTAATAAACAACATAGTAATATTAAGTACACGTGTGAAAACGAAACAAATAATAGTTTACCTTTCCTGGATGTTTTAGTTAAACGGGCCCATAATAAGTTCCATACTTCACTATTTCGGAAACAAACTTTTACTGGCTTGGGAACCAATTATTTAAGTTGTATGTTTTATAAATATAAGATTAGTGCTATAGTAACATTATTAACAAGAAGTTACCGTATTTGTTCGGATTACTTTTCGTTAAACGAAGAATTTAAATTTTTAAAACAGTACTTTATTAACAATTACTACCCTTCTCATCTATTCGATAACCAATTAAAGAAATTTTTAAATAACACTTTTGATACTAAACTCCCCGTAACTACAGTACAAAAAGAAACCAGATATATTAAATTACCTTTTTATGGTTATTTATCATTGCGTATTCGAGGTGAATTGTCCAAACTACTCAAGTCTAGTTATCCCCAAATAAATTTTAGATTCGCCTTCGTCACCCACTTAAATTATCAAATTTTTTAAAGTTCAAAGATGAATTCCCCAAAACTGTATGCCCCAATGTTGTTTACAAATACACGTGCGACAGCTGTAAGGCTGCGTATATTGGCAGCACTCAACTCCAACTGGAGGTGCGCCTTTCTCAACATTTGGGCTTGTCAGTCCGTACCAACCGTCCCCTCAGTAGCCCTCCACAATCCGCAATTAGAAACCACAGTGATGAAAACGACCATCCCCTTCACAAAACTCAGTTTGAAATTTTAACTAGATCCAATAACCTTACAGAACTCCGAATTTTAGAATCTTTGTACATCTATAGAAACAAACCCTCCCTTAATAATAATAGCTCATCCTACAAATTACGACTCTTTTGACAACCAACCGTGTTTCACAGATATACCCTTCCTAATCCTCTGACCACCTAGTGTTCACTTAGACTTTGCCAAGTATGGAGGTGGATGTAAACATTGTGTATTTACCTATTGAGGTAATTTAATTTTAGTTTTTATAGTGATGAAATTTAATTTAATTTTAGTTTTTATAGTGATGAAATTTAAATGTTTTTAATTTTGTATTGATGCAATTTTCATTTTGCTTTAAGGTTTTAATTTTAATGGTCTTAATATTGTATTGATGTAACTTTCACTTTTCAATTTTGTTTTAAGGTTTTAAGACTTAACTCACTGATGATGACAAAAGATTTGTCGAAACGTCTGATGTACAAATAAATGAAAATGTTTGCCGTTGTGTTGATCCTTCTTTTCATCTGTAAGCTCCGGTTCCCTAAGGAGAAGTCAATAGTTTTGATATATATATATATATATGGGATGAATTTCACACTTAACCACGTGAAATGAATGAATGATGCAAACCCACAAGGAAAAAAAAATATTCCAAGGCCTCTCCTGTATTCAACAGTACACCTCGTCAGGGTGTACTGTGTCTCACTGACGAAGTGTACTGTTCATACACGAAAGGCCTTAGAATCCTATTTTTTCTTTTTCCTTGTGGGTTTGCGTCACATATATATATATATATATATATATATAGAGAGAGAGAGAGAGAGAGAGAGAGAGAGAGAGAGAGAGAGAGAGAGAGAGAGTAGCGGCGAAGTTAGTTAATTGCAAAGAAAATAATACCAGGGAAGTAATACAAAAAATACTGGAGAGTATCGATAGGGAAATAGAAACCCTAATTAGGGGACATACAGAAAGGAAAAGAAAAGGCAGAAGTAGTAATAAAGGATAATCCAAAATACTTCTATATCTATACGAAAAAGAAAACAAAAACTCGTGCGCCTATCGGGCCCTTAAGAAAAGAAAATATGAACTAACGGACGATCTAAAAGAAATATTTAAAATATTGAGAGCACAGTATGAATCAGTCTTCAGTACCCCAAAGAGTGACAAAGCGATAGCTAGCCTAGATGCATTCTTTGAAGAGCAGTTACAAAGAGGTTGTACAACAGATTTTGATTTTACACCAGAAGATGTAGCGAGAGCTATAGGACAAATGAAATCACATTCAACCGCAGGTCCGGACAAATGGAACGCATTATTGATTAAAATCTGTAAAGATGAAATAGCTACACCTTTATACTGGATATGGAGAAGATCCCTAGACACTGGGGAAATACCGAACATCTTGAAAAGAGTAAACATTGTTCCTCTATATAAAGGAGGGGATAGATCTCAAACAAAACTATAGACCGGTGTTACTGACGTCCCACCTCACTAAAGTATTTGAAAGAATTGTTAGAGAGAAAATCTATGACTTCTTGGAGACACTGGAAAGATTCAACGAAAATCAGCACGGATTCCGATCAGGAAGATCATGCCTATCACGACTTATAGACAGAGCTGGGCAATAAATACATTGAATGTATTTAAATACTAAATACTAAATACATGGGAGAAATGTATTTAAATACTAAATACTAAATACATTTTACGAATGTATTTAGATACTAAATACAAAATACATCAATTGTATTTAAATACATTTGTAAATACATTTTAAATACATACAAATTTGCTTGTTGAAGCCATGACACGCACACGATAAAGAAATCAACCGCTTTCGACTAAGAGTGGCACACAACTGATTGAACTGACACGTTGAAACATGAACCATGCTGTACTACACTGTCGACGTGTCATACTGTGCTAGTACAGAACGTGTATTAAACCAGTAAAAGTATTTACATTTTTATATTTTGAGTATTTAAATACATTGTATTTAAATACTCATTAAAGTATTTAAATACTATATTTAAATACATGAAAAACAATGTATTTATAAATACAGTTCTAAATACACAAATGTATTTAAATACGTATTTAAATACAAATGTATTTAAATACTGCCCAGCTCTGCTTATAGAACACTATAACTATATCGTAGACGCGCAGGAAGGCAATGAAAACTACAATGTTATATACACAAATTTTGCTAAAGCCTTTGACAAATGTGATCATGGTATAATAGCACATGCAGTAAATTGAAACATTTGGGAAGAACAGGCAAAGTGGGAAAATGGGTCTACAACTTCCTTAGAGAAAGTTTACAGGTCGTAAAAATTCAAGGCATATCATTATCAGATCCGAAAGTACGCAGCTCAGTATCACAAGGAATAGTACTGGCCCCACTCCTATTCATTATCATACTAACAGACAAAGACGGTGAAGTAAACAGCAACAGTATAGTAACATCCTTTGCAGACGATGTAAAGATCAGCAGAAAATCAGTGAAGGAAAAGAGGTGGAGGCCTTGCAGAGGGACAAGAATAGAATATACAAATGTTCAGAAGACAAGAACATGACATTTCACACCGAGAAATTTCAGCTCTTGAGATATGGTAGAAATGAGGAACTTAAACAGACTGCATATTATGCTCCAGATAGACAGGAAATTCAGAGAAGCACGAAAGCGATCGATCTAGAGGTAATAATGATGAATGATGCGAAATTAGAAACACAAAATCAGATAGCGATAAACAAAGCAAAAAGAGTCTCGGGACAGGTACTATGAACGTTCAAAAGGAGGGACAAGACAGTAATGATTCCCCTGCTGAGAAAACTGATCATAACAAAACTTGAATACAGCTCAGTCTTGACGTCCCCATATAAAAAGGAAGAAATTAATAAACTAGAAGAAATTCAGAGACATTGATGGCTGCAAAGAACTCAACTACTGGGAAAGACTACGTAAACTAAATCTGTACTCCCTGGAAAGAAGAGAGAGGTACACCATAATCTACATATGGAAAATGATCGAAAAACTAGTACCAAACCTCAAACTAAACCAAATTACCATCCAAACAACGCTGGAAAGTAGGAAAGGCAGAATGTGTAATGTTCCCAAATTAAAGGCCCGACAAGGGACCTCTTCAACACTGAAGGAAAATAGCTTGGTTGTCAGGGGGCCAAGACTTTTTAACCAGCTTCCAAAGGACCTCAGGAACGTCACAGGGATTAAAGTGGAAGTCTTGAAAAAAAGACTAGATGCGTGGCTCAGGACGGTACCAGATAAGCCGGGTGTACCTGGCTATGTGCGTTGGAAAACACATGAGAGCAACTCGCTCCTCCACCAAGCCAGGCCTAGACGCGGAGTCACCAGCTTGACCTTTGTGTGAAGAGAGATCAACAGAAGGAACTTAAACGAGGTTAACGAGGTGTATATATATATATATATATATATATATATATATATATATATATATATATACTAGCTGAGGTACCCGGCGTTGCCCGGGATAAATTTCACATTGCTGTTGCATGTCGTTCACGGTCAGCTTCAAGGCGTGATTGTCTTTCTTGGGGTGTTTCTCTTGCTCTGGTAGCTGCAACACTTTCTCGGACAGCTTCAAGACGTGATTGTCTTTCTTGGAGGTTTTCTCTTGCTCTGGCTGTTGCATGTCGTTCACGGTCAACTTCAAGGCGTGATTGTCTTTTTTGTGAGCTTTCCTGCTTCCGGGCTTCTTTATTTTTTCTGGCTGCTGATGTAAACCTGCCCAAACTTGCCCGTTTCTTTGGTGGCATGGTAAAGTTGTTGGGATTTTCAAAAACTGCAAAAAAACATTGCCACATTAACTTCCTGTAACTATTCGCACAAACAGACAAACAGACAGGCTGACCGACTCTGTGTTGACATTCTTCATCCCATAAGAGGTTCCAGTGCCAAATTTGGTAACTCTAGGTCAAACGGTTTGAAGTCGTCCTAAAAAATAATTATATGTGAAGCTCAAGATTTTCATGACTGTGTTCTTTTCTATAGTTTTGTTGACCAAATAATTAGTCATGAAAATGTTAAGATTCAGAAATCTTGACACAGTGTCAAGCTCAAAATTTTCACGGCTGCGTTCTTTTTTGTAGTTTAATCGCGGTGCTGGGGCCTTCGGGCCCAGTAATTTTAATTATTTCATTTATTAACAATCTTCATCCCATAAGAGGTTCCCGTGCCAAATTTGGTAGCTCTAGGTCAAACGGTTTGCGCTTGCATAAAGGACAGACAAACAGACAGGCGAAAATATATATATATATATATATATATATATATATATATATATATATATATATATATTATCCATCGATGCATTCATAGTTTAAGTGGAAGTATGAAGATTTCAACATTTTTTCACGTAAAGTATCAATCACTCTGTCTATATAGTCATAGAGCAGCTCGGAGTAGCATTGCCTAGGAAATAGGGAGTCAAAGTACTGACGAGGCTTCCGTACGTGGTTCACCACCACTGAAAACAAAAGAACATCTATATCCGTATTCAACTGATGGCAGTTTTCGTTAGTATGTATTTCAAACACCTCCGAGTATTAATTATCAGTCCTGGTGCATGATTCTTCAGGAGCAAGATGCACGCAAGTTTGTCTTTCCTCCCTAAGGCAGCACAAATTTAACTGTATCAATCAGTCACACTTGTACTACCTCAGGTTTGCCCTACACATACTGGACTAAAAACCACACGTATCCACAATCGCAAACAGAGAGAGAGAGAGAGAGAGAGAGAGATTCTTTATTAAAAACATGCACAGTTTCCAATTATTAAAATTTGTTTAAAATATATTTATAAATATATTAATTTAATACAGTTATGATAATTTTTATCTTTTTAATAATTAGCTCCTTGGACAACCGCATTGATTTAAGGTCAGGAGAAATTAAATTGAAATCCATTTACTCTTAATCCATTCATTTCCATTATTTTGCCATTAGGGCTATATCTTGGCCAATGTCGTAACACCACTTCCTGTTAATTAGCTAAATTTAGCGACAGTGGGTCTGGAGAATAGTTGGATGGGAGACCTCTCATTTCCCATTGAAATTGAAAGCATAAAATTATCTGGCGACGTCTGGTAAGAATTGAGTTGCAAACGATTATATTTTTAATAATGAATGAATTTTCAAATGGCATTTTTTAAAGATTTGTTTTACTTTCATCAATTAATATTTCTGTAAATATTGCACAGAGCTTTTATTTCACACAAAACCACATACAAGCGTGTGTGTGTGTGTGTGTGTGTGTGATTGCAAGTATTTTCTGATTGCCTAAGCCCTAATTAAAGTTGTAATATTTTTTCAAGGAGGATATGGTCACTTTTATGTACACGAAAGGTCCAGGCGAAGGCCACATCCACACCTAAGTACTTCTTTTATTACATTCGGTGTAAATTTTACTTGTTCATCCATGCCAGACGAATTTGTGACTAAAATATGACAGTTTTAGATTTAATTTCTGTGGTTTTCATTGTCACTAAAACTGTAGGAATAAAAATGGCTTGTTTTTACATTTAACCGTAAATAATTATGATCTGAGACCACAAGATTCACTCAAGGTTAGCCCAGGAAAAGTCGGAAGTGAGGGATAGTAGTGAGAAGTAGATAAGTTAGTGTAGAATTAGTTAAACAGACATTCACACAGGATCAGTTGATACTTATCTACTTCTGCGCAAAACAGTCATTCAGACAAAGTAGAAACGATAAAAATTAATACAGTAGTATAAGTAGCAGTACTCTGCAGTAGTACCACTAATAGTAGAAGGTAGAATGTATTATAAAATAACGTATATTTTAATATTTTAACAGTGTCAAACTACAGTATTTGTATGATTTATTATAAATTACGAGTTTCGGTGCGCATTTTGTTATGCTTCTGTCCTATTGGATAAACAAAAGCTATTGTACTTTTTCTCTCAAACTGTTGCATAACTTTACTAAACGAAGGCAAATGGAGGATTAGGATTTCGAGGCTGCGTGACAAACACACGTTTCGGCTCATAAAGACTTTGTCACTGCTTTACTTATCAACCAAAGGAGTTTGAATCATAAATTCCTTTTAATTGTGTTGAAAACTCTTTGGAAAGTTTGATGGTTTGCGATTGTACGAAATATTGTGATGCGTTTGGGCTTAAAAGTGGTGATTTATTCTGTAATAATAAAGCTCTGTGTCATTAACCTCAAGGTTTATTTTCACATGGTGTGAGCATTCAGTAAACGTTTGTGTGTGTGTGTGTGTGTGTGTGTGTGTGAGAGAGAGAGAGAGAGAGAGAGGGGAAAAGACTGACAATAAGTTTTTTCATGAATTTTTACTGGCAGTGAAAATATCTCCATTTTCGTTCAAAATAAAAACAAAATCGGAATTTCTACAGATCTACAGAAGCTAAGGCTATCAAAGACCCTAAGATCCACTCTAAGTTTAGCCCCGAGAGAAAGAAGAGAGTAGGGGGTTAAAATAAGAGAGTAAGGGGTTAACTAAGTAGCAAAACCTATTATTCGTGGGTTAACATTCATTCAGAAAAAGAGAGAGAAAGACTCACCATCATCATCATCCGCCTGCCACTGCCGACGACAAGTCGGAAAAATAGTCGAAGAGAATAGGAGAGGGGTGAAAGATGAAAAGAAGTAAAATAAGAACGCTTACAAACCATGCAAACACAGTCTTAACTCAAACTAACACAGTCTTAACTCAAACAAACAAGACAGTCTTAACTCAAACGAGAGTTTGAGTTAAGACTTTAACGTATAACCAATCCAATTTGGTTATACATTAAAGTTTATAGGCGTATTTCACGAGGGATTGCAGAGACTCCAATTTAACAAAATCATTTGTAAAAAATGTTTGTTAATAATGTACAATATTTTCAGATTCTCTTTTCCGTATCGCGCCGAAAAGGGATAAACCTGTCCACTGAAACCTGTCCTGTCCATTTCTTTGGTGCCTTTGTGGACAGAGGTATATTTTGTTTTGACTTGACACGAATCTTGGCCACAGTAAGTAAACCCGTCCGAGGGCTTGTCGAGGTCAGTGTCGTAACATCGCTTCCCGTCGATCAGTGAAGCTAAGCGACATTGTGTCTGGAGAATAATTGGATAGGAGACCGTCCTCGCGTCCAGATTGTAGAGTGAATCCCACGTAAAACTGTAGGTCCCCTCCATCATATGACCTTGGTGTTGCGGAGGAGGCTAAACAATCCCATCAAAACAAAACCCCATCCAAGAACTGTCCCAAACCAGTCTGAGAAATACGGATAGGGTGCAGTGACGAACCCGCTGCACGTAACGTATTTCGCTCGACCTAGTTCTCATTTTAAAGGGGACTTATTTTCTCCCAGTTGGTGGCGTTACCATCTCGGTGTCTTCTGGCAGACGGAGAACGTAAAACGGATCAACCAACCAACTACATTAAGTATTCCATTCAACAGGTTTTAAGGATGGGCTATAGCGTTTGTATTGGTTTTATATCGTGTTATTTGTCCCAAATGAAAGAGACATTCTTCTACTTTTATATTAGAAAATGTTAGATTATGTTAGGTTAGATTAGGTTAGTTGAACAATCGAAAGGTACGTTTTGACACGAGTGAAAAGCACATTTTGGCGCCTAATTTAAATGTCTGCGCAAACGCTATCTCACCTTTAGAGATGTTGCCTTATCTACATCAACAACTTCAGTCGTTGTCGAAATGAACACAGTAGACCTACCATATTTGCAATGCAATCTTAATCACGAATAATAAAAAGAAAAGCCTACATCAGTTACTAAAACTTGCGTATGAATTAATGTATGCCCATAAATACCCAGGAATATTTATAATTTTCATATAAATTCATTATAAATAATTTTAAATTATAAACATTTTCGACACGTTTAAATATGTCTTGGGATTGGTATACTATCATCATTATTACTATGTTCATTAATATGTCGGGGATTGGCATACTATGTTCATTAATATGTCGGGATTGGCATACTATGTTCATTAATATGTCGGGATTGGCATACTATGTTCATTAATATTTAATATGTCTAAAGGGTTGCAGGCATAATCCTGTCAATAAAAATTGGCCAGTTCGGAATTTGTTCACTGGGCAAATTTTCTGCATAATTTAATAAGTTTTCAGGTTCCTCGTGGCACCCTTAAAGAATTGACGCTAAGCAAATTTTTACCCCTCTCTCTCTCTCTCTCTCTCTCTCTCTCTCTCTCTCTCTCTCTCTCTCTCTCTCTCTCTCTCTCTCTCTCTCTCTCTCTCTCTCTCTTCCTTTTCTACCCTACCTCTTCTCCCACTTGTGTTCACATGGACTCGCACAAAATACAAACAAATTAAAGGAGAAAAACCTAATGGCCCATGGGTTTTCTGTTGGTTGCATTCAGTTGTTACAATTTCCCTCGCCATGGGTTGGTTACTCAATAGATTCATCGTTGGTTGAGAGGAAGCGTGTTCATCTGAATTCGTCCGAACTGATTCTCATTTTCCGCCATTGGGTTTTAACGCTGCACTCAAATTGGGTTATAAATCTAGTTTTAAATTCTCGTTTGCGTGCAAAATGTAAATGAGAATTTGGCGAAGGACTGAAAACAATTTCACACGCTTCTTTGTACCACAATTATCGTTCGTGACTTATCTCTTTGTTCATGAATAGTTAGGTGCTGATTGTTCATGAAAACTCGTTTGTTTATTGGTCCGCGTTCAAGAAGAGTTCTTTTAGAGGAGCTTTAGAACGCTTCGATACACAGCCTAAAGGCGTTCAGTGTCGCTGTTTCACCTTCACGGAAAAACTACATACATAGTTACAACCAAATGCATAGAAAAATTGCATGGTTACAACCAAATGCATGATTAACTACATTTCAACCAATACAAATAGGTTTATCCAACCATGTTCATTGCATTAACTATTTAAGATTATTACCAGAAAATTAAACATGGTTAGGGAACCATCGCGTTGTTGAACTGGTTCTCAAATAGTTAACCATGCATTTGGTTGTAATCACATAGTTTTCTGTGTGCAGTGTCTGCTTCGGACATAATTAACTTTTTCTAACCAATTCAAAATGGTTGATCCAACCATGCGAAAATTGCGCTAACCATAATTAGTTTTTCTGGTAACAAACTAATGGTTGAATCAACCATTCTGTATTGGTTATTTCAGCCAATATATTTTTTGCGAAAGTGTTTCATTAAAATATGAGAAGAATGAAACCCGCTACGGTGAGACTGGAATTTTCATCAAAGTGATGAAAATTCTTTCATCAAGCATCAAGTTAATGGTAATATTTAAATCAAACTTCGATGTTTGATTAAATAATTTCATCGGACTTATTCCTTGATGAAAATAATTTCGTTAAATTGGGTGGCGCCATCTGTCGGAGGAAATGTCAATTAAATTTCCTTTAATTTTATCTTCATTAACCGAGTGTAATTAATGCGTACATTGTTTCTATATATATATATATATATATATAGTATGTATATTCATTCTTCCTGATGAAAAAAGACTCATCAAGAGTCCATGATGAGTCACTCTTCATCATTTTGGTGACAAATTAATCACCAAGAGTGCTTGATGTCTGTCCGTCCATAATCCTGATGAAAAACTTGACTCAGTGTACCGTTTTATACTCACATGCCCCATTCATTAAAAGGGCATCATTAATTCATGATTAATGCTCCAAAACTTCATCAGTGGGGGGTTCATCATTAATTGAACAATGACTCGATATTCATCAATGATATTCATCCATAATTCGGTAAATAAAAAAGCTGGTCTTTCAACAGAATCATTGGTACGTCTCAAAATTAAAAAAATGGGACAAAATTCAAAAATTTTACACCTTCGATTTTGGGTAGATTTGAACCCGAGATTTAGAAATTGTTGTTACATTCAAAATACTTTCAAATTTCGTTTTTCGGTGTTAAATTTTAAAAATTTAATTCCGAGTTTCAGGATTAAAATAATTTCACAGATACCGAGACTAATAAAGTTATGTGTATATATATATATATATATGTCTTGGAATTTTCAAGACTAATTTCAATGACTTTCATTTATTCTTTCACGTGCAAATCACAGGGTTTTCTTCGACTTACCCTCGTGTCCTCGAAGACTTGCTCTTGCCCCTCGTTGGGCCCGAACACCCTATCGAAGAGGAACGTCTTCCGGCCCCGACACGTCTCTAACGTCAGCGAAAACTCGTCCTCGATCGTCGTGACTTCATCGCTGCCATTTCGCCGCTCGGCGTCGCTCGTTGGCCGCAGTCGGCAAAACACGCGTATCTTTCCCTTCATTTCCTCGATCTGTGGGTATGGGTACTGGGTAGAATTGGGTTAAGAACGAAGGTATATTGATATCGGGACAATAATTCGTTTGGCATCGCATCACTGAGATCGTCATAAGGCCAAACGGGGTAGGGATGGTCAAATTTACGCAATAGTTCCAGTGTTATCGGGAAGGACGTATTGGTGTAGTGATGACCGAATTAGGAAGGTAACCTAGTGTTACGAAGGGATAGTACAGCAGGGGTAGTGTATCACGGATAATGACACTGGAAGTAAAAATGTACTACAGTAACGTCACTTTTATCAGAAATGTAAGTATCATAATGCGAACTCATATGTATGTAGGTACAGTATAGTGCAATTGCCTTTGAACACCCTAAAAACTTTAGGAAATTCAGTTTTCACAAAATTTAGTGAAATTTTGAACAGCCAGATGTCTGATTTCTGAATATTACTTAAAGAACTAGTATTTTAATCATTTTACAGAGCTTAAATTAGTTATAAGTGAATTTTCTTGTTGACGTATGCAGTGATTTGAAAGAGCTCAAAATAGTGAAGTAACAAAACTGTGAAATTACGTACAAAAGTGTGGATTTAATGACATGACAATGGTAACATTAAAGATGTATAAATTGATCGCATGAATTAAATATGACGTCCAAACGCTATTCCAGTAATAAATTTAAAGTGGATGATTTACTTGGTTGTAATATTTCTTCCTGAGAACTCTCTCTCGGTTGAAATCCTCCAGGAGAAGCCTGTTCTCGTTCCTGAGTTGAGACATGTTGTCATGAAGGTGTTTGCACTGCGCTGCTAAATCCGAGATTTCCTGAAAGGTTGATAATGGATGTCTCAAATGTAAACATTGTTGCCCACAGTGACCATCGGATACCACACGACGACTGTTTATTTATGACATTGGTTAAACTCCTTTCAGTTTATAATCTGACCTGATCTCATATCCGACGAATGACGTCGTCTGGCCTAACGTACTCTTCATTAATTTAATAGGTTTTGACCTAATGGGGTTTAACTTGTTATGACCTAGTCTAATTGAACGTAATTTAACATAAGTTATCCTAATCTAACATAATCCATCCTAACTTAAACTAACCCAAAATGGCATATTAAATAAAGTGTTTTCGGTCCTTTGGGTAAACACCCTGGGTCCCCAAAAGACAAACCAACCAACCTGTTGTTTCAATATGGCTTCGTTGAGTTGTTCCTTCAGTCTTTTGTTCTCTTCGTTCAGCGTGTCGAAGTCCAACTTAATCATGTTACCTTCTTCTTCCTTCGTCAGCAGGAACCTTTCGGTTGCTTCGAGTTTTTTATGAGCTTCTTCCAGTTGATTTTCGAGATTACGGATGTGTCGATCGAACTTCTCGGATGCAGCGTTCTGCTGGTTCCTCATCTCGTTTTCGAGGTCGGCGATCTGTCTCCGGTACTTATCTTCCGTGGCGTCAAACTCGAAACATATTTCGCGCAACTTCTGCGATTCCGAACTGACCTTGTAGGTCGCCTTCCGGAGGATTGTGGCCACTTCGGGGTCATCGACATCGGACAGTTTTTGGATGCCAGGAATGAGACTTTCCTTGAGGCTTTCCTTGAAATTGGACGGGGGTTCCTTGTTCACCTGGTACGTGGCGGCGGGGTCAGTGATCCTGGAAGTCACTTCCGCCAACCGCGATTTCAAAGTAAAGTTTTGTAACGTCAACTCGTCCCGTGCTTTCTCGAGTTGAATCTGTGAACGTCGTGAAGAGAATATAACACGTCATCACTCAATATCAATTAGTTAATTAATTAATTAATAACCGATAATTAACTTAAAACGCTAAATAAAAAATATTAATAAAATAAAAAAATAATCGAAAAAAATCTATCTTAATTTCGTCCTAAAATATCCAACCAAATGTACGGTAAGAAAGAGATTAAAAGTATAAAAAAGGTATAAAAAGGTATAAAAAGGTATTAAAAAAAGGTATAATAAGGTACAAAAAGGTATAAAAATAACTAGTTTCTAAAATTTAGTGCCACGTAAGGGAAGGTGCCAAGTGGCACTGGAAACGTTAGTTATGCAGGGACAATAGTGAAGAAAGAAGACTAAAGAATAAAACACGAGAATAAAGAATAAGAGAAAAGATTAAGAACAATGAATAAATAAAAAGAAGAATAAAGGATTACGAGTAGTGAATAAAATTAAAGGAAAAGAATAAGTGGTAACGAATAAGGAATAATGAAGAAACGTTGATGAATCATGAATAAAGAATAAATTAAAGGGAAATAATAATTGGTAACGAATAAAGAATAATGAAGAAAAGTTGATGAATAATGAAGAAAAGTTAATGAATCATGAATAAAGAATAAATTAAAGGGAAAGAATAATTGGTAACGAATAAAGAATAATGAAGAAAGGTTGATGAATCATGAATAAAGAATTAATTAAACGAATAAAGAATAATGAAGAAACGTTGATGAATCATGAATAAAGAATAAATTAAAAGAAAATAAAGAATAATTATTAACCGATAACGACTAAAGAATAATGAAGAAAAGTTGATGAATCGCGAATAAAGAATAAATGATAACGAATAAAGAATAATGAATAAATGGTAACGAATAAGGGATAAAGATTAACTAATAAAGAATAAGAAAAAGAATAATTGATAACGAATAGAGAATAACTCACGACGGAGGCGTTCAATCTGGAGATCTCTTTAGCTGCGTCGAGAGGCACTTTATCCAGCTTGGCCTTCTCCAACTGAAGAACGCGCAGACGAAGTTGACTGATGGTCATCTCGCGGAGCTGCGTCAGGTAAAAGGAGGGAAAGAGGATTTTGATTCGCGAGCACTCAGGGTTCGAGCCCCTCCCCTGTTCGGATTTAAGAGCGAGGAAGGGCATAAGGCACAGGGCCTAGTCTATGCACGAGAGATAAAGGGCATTCAAATTGCCCAGTTTATGCGAGTTTGACATAAATACACCAACCAAATTTATGGTTGGTTTGCCAACCAATCCAAAAAAGGTTAATTCAACCATGCTATGATTTAATTAACCATGCTTGTTTTTCTGGTAACAAACTTAAATGGTTAATGTAAACCTTGCATGGTTGTATTGGTTGGCAAATACTTAACCATAAATTTGGTTGTCGTGACCAAATTATTTTAACTTTTAAAATTTTTTGGTTGTATCGAATTTTGTATTCGATACAACCATTAAAATACACTTAATACACTTAACAGAAGGTAATATATATATATATATATATATATATATATATATATATATATATATATATATATACATACAGTATAATATATATATATATATATATATATAATATATATATATATAGTTATATACTCTGTGTGTGTATATAACAGACAGACCACTACAGACAGATAAAAAAATCGATCAATAGAGAAAAATGGAACCAAAACCAGAAAGGAAAACCATGTAAGGGGTGAGTAGGGAATTGTCTCACCTTAATCTCATCGCTATATCTCTCTGACGAAGCTACAGAGGCGAGACTCTCGAACGAATTCATTTCGTGTTCGATGTGAAGACTTTCAAGATCGCTTCCAACTACCCTGAAGAGACAACGTCCAGTCACAGACAAAAAGAGATAATTAGAATGAGCGTGAGACAGGATATGATACTTTTACTAATTATATATCCATACCATGCACCAAAAAAAAAAAGGACATGGTTAGCACTAGCAAAATACATGATTTGCAACCATGTTTCCTTTGGAATAATAAGAATAATAATTTAGACATGTAATTGGGTATGTAAATATGGTTGGGTATGTAAATATGGTTATGGTTAAATTATGGTTATGGTTAATTCATGGTTATGGTTAAATCATGGTTTGGTGGACGAACAGTATACTATATTGTTTGGTTGGTATCACCATGTCTTTTTCTCTCCGATACTACCATAATAATAATGATAATAATTAATAACTTCATCAACACTTCTTCCGTTGCCATGACAACGCTGAATACTATCGACAGGTAATACAAATTCATCATTTTTCGGTGTCATCAAATGAGAATTCTCCTACAATAATTCTATATTATTACTATTATTATTATTATTATTATTATTTCCAAAACTCTTTCAGAAAATGAAACTTGTGTGTTCGCGCAGCGTCGTAGCACCACTTATTATAAGTATCACTTAAATATAACTTACTCAGGGGGGCATCATTTGAGTGCCACTTTGAGTGCCAAGTAAATTTGAGCAGAAACGAGTTACAACATGTTGTTAATTATTTTTTAAACGGATGTTATTAATAACTTGTTGTTTAACTCATTCGTAGCGACCAAGGTTATGCGACGAAGGATCTACGAAGGAGCCACGGGTCGGTACATCATCTGAACGCAAAGGGGGGGGGGGGCCATCCAACTAATGAACAGACCCAACGCTGCTTAAACTCAAACCATTATAAACTAATGAATAAATGGATGAAGAGATGAGTGAATGAGTACCTTGGCGTCATTTTGTCCATTCTTCCATTTCGGTGTCCATTTGTTGCCTCCATTTGAAGCTCTCTGTACTTCTGCTTCGTCTCCTGCAGGGACCTCCTCGTCTGTCTGTGGGCGCATCTCTCCAGGCTCAGAAGGACCACCGCCTCTCCCTCTTTCATGCCTCCTCCGGGGCCGGGGCCATCTCCCGGACCCCCTCCATGTCCCCTCTCGGTGAGGGGTATCCGCTCCCCATCGACTACCGTCTCAATGGCCTCCAGTGAGTCCGGCTCGTGACCGCTCGTTCCGGAGTCATGGAATGTATCTGCAAGTGAATAGTTCATCGTTACTTTTAATGATATTAATAATACTATTACTGTTCGCCCTTGGCCCCCTCCTTCCTCCCTATATAGATATATATATGTGTGTGTGTGTGTGTGTGTGTGTGTGTGCAGATAATGTTCCCAATTGTTAATTTATGCATGTTAAATATTTGCAGAGAGATTTGGCAACACTGAAGCGATTCCAGTGAGGAACCGCAAACAGGATGAAGGAACACCAAGATTGGACTCAAGGTTCACTTCTGTGATAGTACAGGGTGAGCGAAAAGTCCCTGTGCACCTGTCCACTTCCAACACAGTGCAGGTACAGGTTCACTACACTTCTTGCAGGTGCACAGGGACTTTTCGCTCACCCTGTATTTCTTAATATTTCTTAATATGTCCATTCGTGATTGTAAAACTGAAAAGAAGCAAAATTGATCGTCTTTATGTTAGTATGAAGTCTGTGCTTAATGACTGTACAGTCAACAGGAAAAGTCCTTGTTAATGTTTACAGATCACTCTGCTAAATGAAATTTAATACCGAGGTCCCCCGATTTGAAAGGTCAAATTGAGTCATTTTTAATAATTTGTAATAATTTTTAAATCATATTTAACCCATCCCAATCTAACCTAACATCGTAACATCTAATCTAACCTAACACGTGAGTTCCTCATTTTTATTTAAAGGAATCCATTGGCCTCCGATTTGTATAGTGACTTTAATGTAATTCTATTCAAGTAAAAATAGAATCCATTTTCAGGGTTAGTCCATTTCAATAAGAGTGAAAGAGGTTTTATCCATTTGAAATGGAAGTTCCGATGCATCATCGTAACCGATCTGAGATTTTTTGTTTCACTTTTATTCAAAAACGAAATTCAACTCATTTTGTTCATTTTTGCTCCCATACTACTCAATTTGTGTTAAAAATGACGTCATTTAACGTGAAATTGGATACAGTTAAAACAGAGTTCAATCAGTAATATTTCGCTTAATTGAAGGTTACAGTTTCATTTAACACGAACGAAGAGAGCAGTTAGGTTAAAATTAAGTTATTACCTCAAACGGGTTTACATTCAAATGGATTTATGATCATTCCCAAAAAATTTGCTTTCACGAGATAAAGACAAGAAAAGACAAACCAAATGCGTAATTTGAGGGTGAGTGCTTCTAATTAATTATTTATCGCTCTGCGAGATGCTACGTCAGCGAATCGTACACCGTTCTTGTCGCCAAATAAACTATTGCAATTGCGTACACAAAGGAATAATATACATGTATTATACAGGGTATCGCAAAAGTCACTGTGTACCTATATATAGGTGCACAGTGACTTTTGCGACACCCTGTATATTAAATTCGAACTGAAGTAGTTTAGAAAGTGTTACAATCCTTCAAACAATACTGATTGAGGAAGGGTTAAACATGATGTGAACACGATTAAGAGGTCTCTCTCTTCAAAACACGTTTCGCTCAAGACCCGACTGGAACCCTCAATCAGTTAGTGACATGCCATTCAATTTAAAACGAGTCAAAAGCAATTGTTCAAAATCATCGCATAAAAGTACAGTTTTACGTAATCGTGTGTAATTTTGTGTAATTGTAATTGGGATTTCATTCAAGGGGGTGTTTTATCTCCCACCCCCCCCCGTCCTCTCTCTCTCTCTCTCTCTCTCTGTGGCTGTGTAACTGGATATAAATAAGTAAGGTCGCGTGTGTGATAATTCATGGATATAGTGGGGTAATATTTTTTGTGAGGTAACACCTTTGATACTTCGGAGCATTATTAAAAATTAATATAAAAGATATGTTAGTCCTCATTAGGTTACGTTACGCTAGATTAGGTCAACTAAAGTTAAGATAGGTTAGGTTAGGCTAGATTAGGTCAGTTTAAATTAAATTACGTTAGGTTAATTAGTTTTTCTAATACAGGGTGAACGAAAAGTCCCTGAGCACATGCCCACTTCCATCACAGTGCAGGTACAGGTTCACTACACTACACTCTTGCAGGTGCACAGGGACTTTTCGCTCACCCTGTATATAGAGTTAAAAAAGTGGCCACCTCTCATACAGAAATGCGCACGTGTGTGTGTATGTGTATGTGTGTGTGTGAACGTATCCCACCAAAACCAAACATTCCAAAACTTTTATCTGTACAAACGATAATTATTATCATTTTTCTTTAATTATCGTCACTAATTTGGAAAGAAAATAACGATAAAAAAATAGCTGTAACTTATCGTCTTCTGACTGTAAACATATTTTACAGTAAACTCGACCGAATCTCCACGAAAGCATTGTTTTGAATAACGAATCACGGCGAACTGACGCCTTCATGGTTCTTGACCCTAAACTCATGGTCTTTCATTCAGTAAAAGGAGTAATCCTAAAAAACACGAGAAAGAATCTCTGAAAAGTAGACTTTTACGATCATTTTGCGATTAAACCTTTTCAGAGAGAGATTAACTGATTTAAAATTCAAATTATCAGAATAATTTTACGGTACACCCTGGATTTGGGTCCCTTTTATTTAAGAGTATGTCAGTAATGCATATATATAATACAGTATATATATATATATATATTAGTATTGTTTAATTTTTGTACTTTTGGCACTAAGTACATCTAGTACATATGTATATACAGGGTGTCTAAAAATATTTAGACAGTGGGTTCAGGGATTCTTGAAATATACTTCTGACGGCATAAGTGATCGAAGTTATTAGAAATCAATTTAAAAACTATTGAACGTAATCACAAAATCAACCAAAATCGACGAGAATGAATAATTAATTCATGTTCGATCATGGTATTGTAATTATTCTATTAAAAGTATGTATATATATATATCCATAATATACAGGGTGATTCAGCAAAGAGTACATTAATTGGAGGATGAATCCTTGGATAATTCTAAACCACAATGTCTCTATGGTAAAATGTCAGATTCTGCATAGTTTCCATGTTACAATACATTTAAGATGTTGTATTAATGAGAGTGATTATGAAGTGAAACCCCCGTAGGTTTTTGTAATCATTTATTCACAGATCTCTACAGTACAGTGTGACCCTCTTGTTACAACCTAAAGGAAATGTTCAAAAGTTGCCCTCTTCTGCCTCAATGCAGGCCTGTACACGTCGTACCATTGAATGTCTGACGCGTTCCAGAATGCCTGGACTATGTTTAATTTGCTCGCACCTGTCACGAACACGTGGCTATAATTCCTCTCTTGTTTGAACCTCTGTATCATACACCAACGTCTTTAAATGGCCCCACAGGTAGGGGCCAGGGAACGGGGCCACCACGCCCTATCCACCTGTTGGGATAAACAGTATCCAGATATTCCCTTGACGCTCGGGCAAAATGTTCTCTTCTGGAACGCGTCAGACATTCAATGGTACGACGTGTACATGCCTGCACTGAGGCAGAAGGGGGCAACTTTGAACATTTCTTTTAGGTTGTAACAAAGATGGGTCACACTGTACTGTAGAGATCTGTGAATAAATGATTACAAAAACCTACGGGGGTTTCACTTCATATTCACTCTCATTAATACATCTTAAATGTATTGTATGTTTGTAACATGGAATTTACAGTGGCGATTTCTTAATGAATGCAACGCATGCAATGCATGTGTTAAATATGTTCTCTTTTCAGATCTAAGTAAGGATTATAATTGACAAAAATAATTTTCAGAAACTAAAAATAGTCTAAGGCTTCAATCACGCATGTACTGGCTATTGGGCGTAAGCAAAATTATGTCTTATTTCATTAGACAATTAAGAACATTTTTCTGTACACAGATCGAAATACTTGTAGCTAACGCATTCACTAATTCAGTCTGGGTACAGAAAAATGTTCTTAATTGTCTAGTGAAATAAGACATGATTTTGTTTACACCGCCTTGCCATGGGCAATTTTTTAAGGCGACTTCTCACTATCCATAAGATATTTTTTTTGAGCCTCATAGCTAAATTCAAAAGGCAATATGTTTTAAAATATGCTTAGAAAATTTACTTAATATTTTTACTAAAAATAATTAAAAAGCTTTGTTCTGATTTTTTTTAATTAATGAAAATAATACGGCATGCATTCAGTTTTATAGGTGCATTCACCAAAAGTAACATCTGGCAATTCTGACAAGGCTTCTTTCCAGTACCACCGCCGCAAGCATCCACTTGTGTTCGGTGTTCCCTTTTGTGCTTTAATTATTTTGGATAATCAGTTAAATAAATTATAGCATTGTAGTGCCCATAATGACTGACGATGTGTTTAATCAATTGAAGACTAGAAGATTTTACTCACTCTCTTTTGATGAGAAAAAGCGCATATTGAATAATGGCAGACCGATTCCACATTTGAATTTAAGCAAAGAAAATAAAGGCTTCACTAGGAAATTTAATCCTAAGCTGTATGATGATGTTCCCTGGTTATGTGGAAATATTTCAAATAACAAATTGTACTGTTGGTCGTGTTTCCTATTTTCAAGAGATAACTCTGTGTGGAATTCTGTTAGTCGTGGATACGACGATTTAAACAATTTACATACTGCAATTTCTCGCCATGAAAAATCTCTTGCTCACATAAATGCATTTGTTGATCTTAAAACATTTGGAAAGTCAGAAAGAATTGATTTAATACTCGACAAGCAGAAATCAGTTGCCATTTCCAGACATAACGAAGAAGTTAATAAGAATCGAGAAATTTTGAAACGTTTGATTAGGATAACATGTTTTTTAGGTATGCAAGAATTAGCATTTCGCGGTCACAATGAAGAAGAAAACGCTGACAATCGGGGTAACTATATTGAATTGGTATTTTGTATGGGAGAATTCGATGAAAAGCTTCAAAACCATTTAAAAACTGCGACTGTTTTTAAGGGAACATCATCTGCTATTCAGAATGACATAATTCAATCTATTAGTGCAGTTATGTTAGAACAAATAAAACGTGAGCTTATCGACTGCATGTATGTGGCGATTTTATTAGATGAAACATCTGATGTCAGCTGTTTTTCTCAACTCTCTACTGTTGTTCGTTATGTTAATAAACATGGAGAGATTTGTGAACGATTTATAAAATTCAATGACGTCAGCAATGATAGAAGTGCAGGAGCGATTTCTGATTTATCTATAAGGCAACTAGGTGAACTGGGCTGTTTGAAAAATTAGTTGCTCAAACCTACGACGGTGCTGCTGTTATGGGGAGCGATCTTAATGGAGTACAAACAAAGATTAGAGAAACTGTACCAGAGGCTATTTTTCTTCACTGCTACGCCCATAAACTTAACCTTGTTTTATCCCAAGCTGTTGCTGAAATTTCCGAATGTAATAATTTTTTTTCAGTATTAGGAAGTTTGTCATCATTTTTCAGCAGTTCAACTAAGCGAACTTCAATGCTTGACAAAGTTGTTGGAAAGCGTTTCCCTAAACTGGCTCCAACGCGGTGGAACTATTCATCTCGTCTAGTTGAAAGAGTTAAGGAAAATAAAGAAGATTTAATAGATCTTTTAAAAAGCATTCTTGAAAACCCAAAGAAATTTGATGAAAAAACAAAAAATAGTGCACGCGGATTGCTTGCTGGTATCGATACTTTCGATTTTAATTTTTTATTAGAAGTATTTTCTTCAATTTTTCCTTTTACTGAATATCTATTTAATGTGCTGCAAACAAAATCTATGGATATTGTGTATAGCTCAATCACCGTTGAAAGCACTATGAAAAAAATCAAACAAATAAGGGATACAAAATTTGCAGATATGTGGGACTTGATAACAGAAAGATGTGGTGAACCTGTATGTAAAAGGAAACAGAGTCTTTCTCCACAAGAGAAGTATAGTCAACTATTTCATGAAATATTCGATAATATACTTCTTCAAATGAAAGAGCGTTTCAGTTCAATGGAAAAATTGGAATTCATTGAGCTTTTAGATTGCAAAAAATTTGAGTTCTATGATGTTACTTTCCCAGAGAGAGCTTTTGAATCTTTGAAAAGAAGCTACAATTCATTTTTTGAGTTTCCTCGTCTCCGTTCTGAATTGTGTGTTTTATATTCGCACAAATCTTTTGCCAAAAAGAATGTTGCTGAGCTCCTAAAATATCTACTGGAAAGCGAAATGCACAAAGGTCTTAAGGAAATATATAAATTGACGAATTTGATTCTAACTATACCAATATCGACAGCAAGTGTTGAGCGATCATTTTCTGCGCTTAAAAGAATTAAAAGTTATTTACGGAGTTCCCAAAGTGAAGAAAGGCTATCTAATCTTGCCTTAATTTCAATTGAAAAAAATTTCCTCAAGAAGCTTATGGAGAATCGAGAGTACTTTTACAATTTGGTCATCGAAGAATTTTGCAGGAAAACTAGGAGAGCAGAATTTCAATTCAAATAATGCTTCACAATTATTTAAGGTAAATTTTAAATTTGTATCTTTTTCTTTAGATCAATTCGGTAACTACTATATATAAATATGTCTAATTTTTTGTTCGCATATTTAAGCCTAACATTAAATGAACTTTCCTTCAAAGAGGTCCCCAAAAGTTTGTAAAACACCTTTAACTTGCTAAGTTCTATGTAAACAATATGCAAAGTTTGGGCAAGAGGGTTAGGCGGATGTTTTTCTTCCATTCCATAACATTGCATGCCTGAACAAAAATGTCACGAGTCGCCACTGCATGGAAACTATGCAGAATCTGACATTTTACTATAGAGACATTGTGGTTTAGAATTATCCAAGGATTTCATCCTCCAATTTAATGTACTCTTTGCTGAATCACCCTATATATTGTATTATTTCATAAAAACAGCGTTGATCGGCTGCATATAAAACGTTTACAAATATCGACCAATCGCAAAAAATAGAACCAAAATCGTACGCCCGCCAGAGAACTGAGTCTCAATTCATTCCAGCTTCTGGAAATTTTGGCCGATAATGTGATACTTGTCTTTTGGCGCGCTCTGACCCATCTTGATGCCGTCGAAAGGAGCGTCAGCGGTCAGTCGCCATCTTAGTTCATTCGAAGCTCTCGTACGAGTAATACGTATTCGGTTTGACTCCGTAATTTTAGCCGGTTATTATTTCAATTAACTTCGGTTTATAATAAAATACCAAGATTTAACATCATTCACTAATGATTCTATTAAGTCGAATTCTTTAAAGATTTAGAATTCCTTTTAAGCTCTTTATTCATTCGTTGTTACACATATATATTTTATACCCGGGTGTTAATCGTTGACCCAAGTGTTTGAGAACGCCATTGTGGATTGTCTTACACGCGGAGAACCATCCAGGGGTAGCTATTTAGATTGACTTGGAATTTCATTAACGTTCGTCAAGTTGAACCTTCGACAGGTTGACTGGGGTTATCAGCTTGAAACGAGTTAATTGCGATTCACGAGCTTAATCTGACTAGCGGTATATATTGTGGAACAACCAATTGCATAACGTTGCAACCTAAATCAATACTTGATAGTTAGGCTTGTGAAGACTAACTTATTTTTCAGTCTAAACTAAACTGAACTAAACCTACTCAACTTCAGTCTAAACTAAACTGAACTAAACCTACTCAACTTTAGTCTAAACTAAACTGAACTAAACCTACTCAACTTTAGTCTAAACTAAACTGAACTAAACCTACTCAACTTTAGTCTAAACTAAACTGAACTAAACCTACTCAACTTTAGTCTAAACTAAACTGAACTAAACCTACTCAACTTTAGTCTAAACTAAACTGAACTAAACCTACTCAACTTTAGTCTAAACTAAACTGAACTAAACCTACTCAACTTTAGTCTAAACTAAACTGAACTAAACCTACTCAACTTTAGTCTAAACTAAACTGAACTAAACCTACTCAACTTTAGTCTAAACTAAACTGAACTAAACCTACTCAACTTTAGTCTAAACTAAACTGAACCTACTCAACTTCAGTCTAAACTAAACTGAACTGAACCTACTCAACTTCAGTCTAAACTAAACTGAACTAAACCTACTCAACTTCAGTCTAAACTAAACAAATTTAAATGTATCCAACTTCAGTCTAAATTAAACAAAAGTTAAATGTATCACAAAGAGGTTAAGCTTCCCTTAAGAATTATTTTCCTTTAAGTGAATATGCTTAAACATTTAACAGCGTCCAAGTTTTGTGAGCCCTAAGTTTAATTTAAACAATACCTTTTCGAACCTGAGGTAAGGGTGGACGCGGGTAGCCGTAAAGATAACCCCCTTTTAGGTTGAATTTTCCACACAGGGTGTCCCATAAATCCGGTTTCATAGGAAAATTTATTTTACATTAAATTTACAAACGTAATACATTAGAACGAAAACAAATGTTTAAATTGATGTCTTGTTTTGGGACCATTTTTTTTTTTTTTTTTTGTTGCAGGTACAATAACAATGGCTAATATGAAAATGAGTTACACTCCTGAGGAAAAGGACTCCGCGGAGTCCTTTTTCTAACCAATATATATATGTGTGTGTGTACACACGGAATGAATTTCACAATTAGACGTGAAATGAATGAATGATGCAAATCCACAAGGAAAAAGAAAAATTATCCCAATTTCAGGAAATAAATTCGCCTAGAAAATTTCTAAAAAAGAAAAACGTAAAATATTACTAAAGTAATTATTGGGTTTTACTTTTGAAATTTCATTACCGTCATCAAACTAAAACGTAAAAAAATACCAATTCGTAATTTCTCATGCTTTTTAGAAATACTATATTTGTAGTCGAATTTTTTTCCCGGGCTGTACATTTTCATTTCTCGGAAACTTAATTCGGAAACTCGTTATTTGTATTGGTTCGAAAGACTTTAGCCTCTTAACGACCGAAGTATTTGTAGGGTTAAGTTATGAGTGCGTGTATGGGAAACGGTACATATTCGACCCAGTGGTGGCCATGAGCGGTCATACTTTGAAACAAAAAAAAAAAAAAAAATTCGACCCAGTGGTCCAAAAGAGGTTAAGTGTTAGTATATGAGTCGTCGCGCGGCTCAATTGACGAATCAACCAACGGGCGAAAATTTGGTTTTTGTATGACGTAGTAAACATCACCCTTTCGTCTATCGTGTAACCAGGTCGTCTTTTGGCGTATTCGTCATTGTATCACCACAAAATTTAACTTTGATCTGATGAGGACTTCAAATAAAGTCGAAAGTACGCGTAGGGGGGAACAGTGCTTTCTTACCCCTTATGGCGGTTCAAATGACTTTTAAATTAATTCACCATTAAACGTGTAAAAAAAAAAATTACATTTGGTTGGTTGGTTTAATTGGCAATTCATTTTGCGAGCACAGACAACCCCACTTTTAAGGAAATTAAAAGCAGCTCCTCTAATTTCCACCACTACCGAAACAATACGGCAACAACCAACCATAAAAAAAACGTCTATTATTCTCCATTTATCAACTGTGGCATTGTAGAGGAAAGCCCATAACAGAAACTTTAGACCGTTTGCCAACGTCTCTAATACTATTACTAACCCTACTACTAATAATAAACACAGGAACATTATTTAAGAATCCGTTTCCCATTCTCCATGGGGAGGGCACGATGCTTAAACTCGGGATCGAAAACATTCAAATCGATTACACACATACACTAAAATATAAAAGGATTACCACCGGAATAAGGTACAATCTCACCGTAAGGGATCCAGTGTGACAGCAACGTCTCCATTTACACACTTCACAAACCGCTTCCATTTTTCTATTTCTTGTTAATTTCTGTTACACATTTACATCAACTTCACGTTTGGTCACACACTCAATAATTACATCTTTCCATCTTTTACTCGGCCTTCCTCTATTTCTCATACTTATACATTCACTATTATACATCCTTTTCATTATTTTATCATTATTCATTGTCGCCACACATCCATATCAACGTAGTTTTCTTTATGCAAGAAGGAGGGGCCAAGTTAATCCTACATTCTCATTTCCAATTACGTTTTCACTCCACACCTTTCCCCAACGGCGTCATTTCTCACACTTTCATACGTAAACTTTTTTTCTAGCTACACACAAACACTTTCTTCCTACAAGGACTTTTATCGCGCTCACGTCTTGTTTGCCTTGTTTCACTCTACTTCCGATTCGTCCATTATTTCATCGATACGCGCATTAAACAGTCATGGCAACATCACACAGCCCTGTCGTACACCAGTATTGATAGAGCTAATAACTCAATTCACCATTAAATCTTGCACACTCACTACTACCACATAAAACTTCTCACTGCATTTAACAATTTACCACTGACACCATACGTGCTAAGTACTTGCCACAAGGCAGATCTAATCACCTTATCATAAGCTTTCTCCAAGTCCATGAATGTCATATATATATATATATACACAGGGTGTTTGAAAACTTTCTGTACAAATTGTAATGGGGGATAGGCAACACCAAGACAAACCCTTTTCGTCTATAAGTGTACGTCCGCTGACGTCACCATTCGGCGCGAGAGGGCGCCGCTGCAATTGGCTAAAAGGTGAAGTGGGCTAGACTCGCGCTTGCCGCGGGTATTCTTAAATCGGACGTAGTACGCGTAACATGGAGCGCTTCACGACTGCTGAGATGGCTGACATGCATATGGTGTATGGGGCTGCCAATAGAAACGGAAGAGCTGCTGTGAGGTTGTACCGACAGCGCTTCCCAAACAGACGTGTGCCAAACCACCAAACGTTTGCGCATTTGCATCGGCGACTGCGAGAAACTGGAACATTCCATGCAAACATGCATGACACTGGTCGGGAGAGAAACGTGCGCACTCCTGACATGGAAGAAGAAATCCTACGGCGATTTGAGGACAATCCAAGCGCAAGCACGCGAGGTGTTGCACGTATCCTCGGTGTGAACCACGACCTGGTCTGGAGAGTGTTGCACGAGCAGCAACTTGCCATGAACGATACCCGCCCAAACATTGACGGCGAACCGTTCTTGATGAGCATGCACCCGTGTAGCATGTGGATTTGCGTGCGCCCACACGTGAGAATTGTGCATGTTAAACACACCCTCACGTTTGAAACAGGCCTCATCTGAGAACAGCACATAAGCCGGAAAATTAGGCTGCACCGCTGTCTGCTGCAGAAACCAGCGTGCGAATTCCACACGAAGAGGGTAATCCCGAGGTTTTAATGCCTGGACTCTCTGACGATGAAACGGATGTAACTGCTGCTCGTGCAACACACTCCAGACCAGGTCGTGGTTCACACCGAGGATACGTGCAACACCTCGCGTGCTTGCGCTTGGATTGTCCTCAAATCGCCGTAGGATTTCTTCTTCCATGTCAGGAGTGCGCACGTTTCTCTCCCGACCAGTGTCATGCATGTTTGCATGGAATGTTCCAGTTTCTCGCAGTCGCCGATGCAAATGCGCAAACGTTTGGTGGTTTGGCACACGTCTGTTTGGGAAGCGCTGTCGGTACAACCTCACAGCAGCTCTTCCGTTTCCATTGGCAGCCCCATACACCATATGCATGTCAGCCATCTCAGCAGTCGTGAAGCGCTCCATGTTACGCGTACTACGTCCGATTTAAGAATGCCCGCGGCAAGCGCGAGTCTAGCCCACCACCTTTTAGCCAATTGCAGCGGCGCCCTCTCGCGCCGAATGGTGACGTCAGCGGACATACACTTATAGACGAAAAGGGTTTGTCTTGGTGTTGCCTATCCCCCATTACAATTTGTACAGAAAGTTTTCAAACACCCTGTATATATATATATATATATATATATATATATATATATATATATATATATATATATATATATCCCCCTCCCCGCGGGCGGTCTTTCTGGGGTGGATCGCCCGCGGGCTCCTGCCTACATGTGGCGAGGGGGGTCAGCCGCGGCTGGGGGCCCTGCCGGGTCCCCGCCCGGTTGCGAAGTGGACTTTTAGCATACCCTGCTATCCTACAGCCCCCTCTTTCCTGTCTTCCCCTCTTTACCCTCTTCCTAGCCCCCTCTGTTTTTTCTGCTTTCTCTGTTCACTTCGCGCGCCCCGTGGGCTGCCGGGGCTGGTCGCTGGGGGTCTCGCCCCCATGGCCGGGGCCGGACTAAGTTGGCTGGTAGGGTGCCCAGGCCTGGGACCCTGGGGGGCCTTGGTCTTTGCTGCCGGCGGGGGAGAACTCTCGACGCTGCAAGGGCCCCTTTTGAAACGGGGGTACCTGCATGGGACGAGGCACCCACCCCCCGCCGGCGTGCGCTTGGTCCCCTTGGGCCCCGGGTAATCGGTTCCCCGCGGCCCCGGGCGCGAAACTACAATAAAAATTTTCTATGGAAACACTTACAACTCTAATGGACCTCGTTGACGACCCGGCTTGTGCATCTGACCTCCCTCTGACTACCTCTTTGGACCGTGGGTCTGGTAAGGGCAGTCGGCAGCCCTCGCCCACCCCGTCTGCTCTTCTTGCCGACGCCTCCTCTCCCTCTTTTCCCCAGGCTCGTGGCGCCGCTGCCCGACCCCCGCCAGTAGCGGATGGACCTGCAGTGGATCCCCCCATATTCCACGTCCCGATAGGGACCCACCTGCTGTTTCGCCCTCAGGTGGGAGGCCCGCGGCCCCGGTCGCCTCCCACTCCGGTCGGGCCTCATCGCCCCCGGCCCCCTCGGCCCCTGGGGGACGTGGGACCCGACGTCGCCGTCCGCCTTTCTCGTCTTCTCGCCCCCTCGAAGTTCCGGTGGTGTTTGGCCAGACGGCTTCACTCGGCCTTAGGACGATGGACAAGTTCCTCGTCCTCCGCCCCTCCTCCTCCAAGCCCCTCCCCACTAACCACGAACGTCTCTTTCGAGCGATCCATGGGAAGACGGGGACGGCGCGTTTTGACCTTCGGCCTCAGAGGGATGGCTCCATTTTGATAAGGTCGCGTTCCTCTGCCGAAACCTCCTCTCTGCTCGCTATCCCCGATGTCCTGGGCTGCGGGATCACGGTGACTCCCCACCCCCGCCTCAATCAGTGCCAGGGCACAATTTACGCTGCTCGTCTTCTACCCATCCCGGTGGAAGACCTCCAGATTGACCTCGCCTCCCAGGGTGTTGTGAGGGTGTACCGCTTTCCCGACAGATCGCGGTCCCCAACTGCCCCTTCTCCTCGCCTGCTCCTCACTTTCGACTCACTGGTGCCCCCCGTTTCGGTATTCTGGGGCTTTGGTGAGAGACGAGCGTGCGAATTCTCAGTACGACCATACGTGCCAGATCCTACGCGCTGTTTTCAGTGTAATAGGTTTGGCCACGTGAGCAGCTCCTGCCGTCAGCCGGCCCCGTTGTGTGTCCGCTGCGGCGGCCCTCCCCACCCCTTGCCCTGTACTGCTCCGCCTTCCTGCACCAACTGCCATGGACCACACCCTGCTTCATCCCGCTCTTGCCCGTCCTTCCTCTTTGAAAGGGAGGTTCGGGCCCTCTGTTCATCAGAGTTTCTCAGCGCTCGGGAGGCGCGGGAGCGGTTGCGTGGCGGCGAGGCCCGGCGTGGTGCCTCGTACGCCGAGGCTCTCCGTTCCCGGACCCCGTCCTCACCGGCGGTTCCCAACGCGCCTCCACCCGCCGTGTCCGCTACTCCCAGTCCATCCTCTGCCGCCCAGCGGACTCCTACCGCGGCTCCCCGTACTACCAGCGCGTCCCCACGTGCTCCCTCCGCGAACGCCGATGCTTCGTCGGCAACCCCCCCTGCCACTTCTACGCCCTCTCCACCGGCGCCTTCGGCCACCCCCATTCCGGATCGTGACCCGCCGTCACCCACGCGGGCCGCACGACGGAGGGATAGGGGCCGCAAGCGCCGCGCCAGTGGTGACCCCGAAAGGTTCGACGCCATAAGCCTCGCATCACCTTCCTCTCCTAAACACAAACGCCCCCTTCGCCCTACCGCCCCGGTGTCCTCACCGTCCCCACTGCGCAACCGTTATGCACGCTCCCCTTTGGGGTCCCCGTCGGCCCTCGTGGTGGGGGCTGAGATACACCCCTCTCCGGCCCGGTCGATGGACCCACTGGAGGGGGAACTCGCCCGCCTGGTCGGCGTGGGTGGGACGTGCACGCCCCCGCGTTTGACCCGCCCCATCTCTCTCCTCGACCTGCCAATGCCTCTGGGTGAGGTATTATTTTCCACTCCCCCTCGTAGTCCTGCCTCCCCCGCACCTCCGGTGAAGGGAGGGGCATTCTGGATACCTCTCACATCCCCTTCTCTGCATCGCTCTCCCCCGGACGTCCGGGAGACTCCTCCTCTGGAGGACTTGCCGGCGTCTGGTTCCACATCGCCCCCTCGTCGGGGTGACCCTCGCCTTCGCCCTCGTTCGGCGTCCCTCACTGAACTCCGGGGCTTTCCGATTCCCTCTTTAATCTCGGGCCGCCCGATCGGCCCACCCACACCATAATCATCCTTTACGCTGACCTTCCTACCCCTCCCTATACCTCGCTCCTGCAGTGGAACATCCGCGGGCTCCTGGTAGGCCTCGAGAGTCTCTCCTCTCTCCTGGCCTCCAGGTGTCCGGCGTGTTTCTGCCTTCAGGAGACGATTCTGGGATCCCGTTCCCTCCCTCAAGTGTCCGGTTACTGCGGGCTCCCTTCCCCGCCTCTCGATGGGGCGGGGAGGGGGGGCGCCGCGGTCTTCGTGCACCGCTCCGTCCCTTTCCGCCCCCTCCCGCTCCGTACAGTCCTGCAAGCTGTGGCCGTGCGCCTTTTCTTGGGGCGCCAGCTCACGGTCTGCTCTCTTTACCTCTCCCCTAACGTACGCCCTCCACCCGATTCTCTCCGTGACCTAATTCTCCAGCTTCCCCGCCCTTTTCTGATTCTCGGGGACTTCAACAGTCGGGACCCGGCCTGGGGGGACGTTTGCTCCACCTTTCTCTCCGGGACCCTTCTCTCCCTTATGGACGAGCTCGAGTTCACCTTTCTGAACGATGGCTCCCCAACCTGCCTTCACTCGGCCCATGACAGTTTCACCTGTATCGACCTTTCCCTGGTTTCCCTCGAAATCGTGACGGAGTTCACCTGGGAGGTCCTGCCGGATTCTTCCGGCAGTGACCATTTCCCAGTGTGTCTTACCCCGACCCGTCTCCTCCCCCCCACCTCTGTCCGCCCGCGCTGGCTGTTCGCCCGAGCAGACTGGGCCTCATACGCGAGGGGCACGGCGATCTCGCCATCAATTCCTGCCTTTCCCTCCGTCAATGAGGCCCTCGCCTTCCTCGAGAGTAAGATCCTCTCGGCTGCCGCCAGTTGCATCCCCCGTACCTCTGGCTCCCCCAGACCGCGAAGCGTCCCATGGTGGACCCCAGAGTGCTCCCATGCCGTTCAGGAGCGGCGCCGTGCCGGCCGCCGCTTCTACCGGACCCGCCAGCTGGAGCACAAGATAGAATTTCAGCGCCTGAAGGCAGTGGCCCGTCGGGTCCTGAAACTGGCCCGGCGTACCTCCTGGCGGAGTTACGTGTCCGGGATCTCCTCCTCGACTGCCCCCTTGACTGTTTGGCGCAAGGTGCGTAGCTTTGAGGGGACCCGTGTCCCCCCTCGACCCTCGGTGCTTCGGGTCGGGGACGACGAGTTCGTGTCCGATCCGGAGGCCGTCGCGAACGCACTCGCGGCGCACTTTGCAGCCATCTCCAGTTCCGATTCCCCCCACTCCCGCCGCGACCCACCGGAATTTCCACCTCATAGGAATGACCCCTATAATCACCTCTTCCACATGACAGAGCTTCGGGAGGCCCTCCGCCCCCGACGCTCCTCCGCCCCCGGCCCCGATAATATCCCCTATGACCTTTTACGGCATCTCCACCCCTCTGCTCTCAGCTTTCTACTGGACCTCTATAACCGGATTTGGTTGGAGGGTTCATTTCCGGACCGATGGCGTGAGTCCATCGTCGTCCCCATCCCGAAGCCCGATAAAGACCCCTCACTCCCGTCGAACTATCGCCCCATTTCCCTAACATGCTGTGCCTGCAAGGTGATGGAGGCGATGGTCGCCTCGCGGCTGTCCTTTACCTTGGAGGCGAGTGACCAGTACCCTGCTACCCAGGCTGGTTTCCGGCGCTTCCGGTCTACCACCGACCCCCTCCTTCTCCTTAGCCATGACGTGCAGGAGGCTTTCTCCCGGCGTCAATTTGTACTCGCCGTCTTTTTCGACCTCCAGAAGGCCTACGATACTACCCGGCGGAGCGCGGTCTTCGACTGCTTACGCTCCCTGGGTTTCGTAGGCTTTCTCCCTTCCTTTATTTATAACTTCTTGTCCGCCCGTTCTTTCCGCGTCCGCATCGGTTCTGCCCTCTCTGACCGCTTTCCGTTGGAGGAGGGTGTCCCTCAGGGTAGTGTCCTTAGCGTCTTGTGTTTCTCACTCGTGATGAACACAGTCGCTACGGTCCTGCCTACATCCGTTCGTAGCTCCCTCTATGCCGATGACCTGGCTATCTATTGCTCTGGCCGCCTCCCGTCTTTGGCTGAACGTCGGCTCCAGCTAGCCATCAATGCGGTGGTTCGCTGGGCGTCCTCGGTTGGCTATGCTTTCTCACCCTCTAAGTCTTCCAGTATGCTTTTCCGTCCTCGGCGCCTCCGTCTGTCGCATACCTTCGCTCTTACCCTTGCCGGCACTCCTCTTCCCCTCGTCCCATCCGTTAGATTCCTGGGTATGACCCTCGACGGATTTTTCGGTTGGGTTCCACACCTTAGGCGGTTGCGGCAAACATCTCGCCGCACCCTCTCCCTTTTGGGTCATCTGTCCCACACGACCTGGGGGGCGGACAGGCGTACTCTGCTGCGCCTGTACACCTCCCTGGTGCAATCCCGTGTCGACTACGGCTGTGTGGTCTACAGTTCCGCCTCCTCTCCGGCACTCCGTATGCTGGATCCTCTTCTCCACCGTGGCCTTCGCCTGGCGTCGGGTGCCTTCCGCTCGTCCCCTGTCGCTAGTCTTCAGGTGGACTGTGGACACCCCCCCCTGCCCCTTCGCCGGGGCCTTCTCATGGCGAAGTGTTACCTTCGCATCTGCCGCCTCCCGAAGTCCCTACTCTTCTCCGCGATCTCCCAGGCGCTACCCCGGCCTGACACGTGGCATTTCGCTGCCTCTCTGGCCGAGATTTTCTCGTCCCTGGGGATCCCCCCACCCTCTATTCTGCCGTTCTCCTTCGATCTGTCGCCCCCCTGGCGGACCACCCCTATCTGCCGTTGCCAGGCGCTCCGTGGCCTGCGTAAGGAGTCTCTTCCTGCCGTCCTCCGGTCTTCTTTTCTGGCCCATCTTCCCGTCCATTCGGACGACGTTCCCGTCTACACCGACGGCTCGCGCTCCCCTGCAGGTGTCGCGGCCGCCGTCTTCTCTCCGTCATTGTCACCTACCTCCCGGGTATCCCCCTGCCGGTTCAGGCCTCCATCTTTTCCGCGGAGCTCTTTGCCCTTCTGGAAGCCCTCCGTCTGGTATCGGGTTGTTCGCGGTCCTCCTGTACCATTTTTTCGGACTCGCTGAGCGCCCTTCAGGCGCTCGAGCGCTATGATTCCCCGGACCCCCTCGTACGCCTTATTCAACAGGAGTACCATGTCCTGCACACCATTCACCGGATCCGGGTCACCTTCTGCTGGGTTCCCGCCCATGTTGGTGTTTCCGGTAATGAGGCGGCGGACCACTTAGCCCGGTCCGCCGCCTCGCTGCCTCCCCTCCCCCGCCCGCTCCCCTTCTCAGACTATGTGCAGGTCTTTCGTTCCTTTTACGATCGCATGTGGCAACAGTCCTGGACGATGCCACCGGAAATAAACTCTGGTCCATCCGCCCCCGTCTGTCATATTGGGTGTCCTCTTTCCACCGCTCCAGACACAAAGAGGTCGTCCTTCGCGGCTTCGCATCGGCCATACGCGCCTCACGCACGGCTATCTTATGTTCCGGCAGAGGCTCCTCGTTGCGCCTCCTGCCAGTCGCCCCTCACCGTCTCTCACATCCTTGTGGAATGCCCCCCCTGTCGTCAGTACGTCGTCGCGCTTTTCCGTTCCTTTCTGATTTCCCCCTCCCCGAACGTTTACGCCTTATGCTCGCTGAGAGCCCTCTCTTCTCGCTTGACCGTCTTTTCCTCTTCCTCTCCCAATCTCGCATCCTATCTGAGCTTTAGGTGGCTTCTCACCTGTAGTCCGCTGTTCTCCCTTTTCTAGTGCCTTTTCTCCGTCTCCGTTTCTCTTTCTCGTATTCCGCCTCGCCATGATATCCGCTACCATATAGCGGGAAATGGCGGTAAACGCCCCAATACAAAAAAAAAAATATATATATATATATATTTTATACTGTGTTCCCGAATACTGGAGGCTTCTTATATATATATATATATATATTATATATATATATATATGCATGCCAAGCTTCTTACCACTTCGTTTCTTAATGAGCTGTTTCATCGCAAACACCTGATCTACACACTTTCTGCCTTCCCTAAAAAGCCGCTTTGTTCATGTCCAACCAAAGGCTCCATAATTTTTTTTACGTTGTCAACTTCCAAGTACATTTTCCAGCTGTACCTGAGCGACTTATACACCTGTAATTTACATTCACCCCTCTTATCTTTAGTTTTATACGTCAGTCCAATCAGAGGTTTAGTCCAATTACCCGAAACACATCCATTTTACTACACATTTTGCATATCTTTCACATTCCACATTCCACCATTCTACTGCCACGCTTAACCATTTCATTACATATCCCATCAACTCCAACCACCTTCCTTTCTTCATCTTGCATACTGCTCGTTCAACGTACTCTAATTCGATGTCTTCCACTCTGATAAACACTTCTACATACACCACCAGAACAAACTGTACTCACACTTGCTTCCCGTTCATCTACCTCACCTCCAGCTCACTATAATATATTCTTTCAATCTCTCGCGTAGTTTGTCATTTTGCACAAACACCTTATCATTCTTATCTTTCATATCACCACTTATTCTACTGTCACATACATTAATAATAATGACGATGATAATGACAATAATAATGACGATGATAATAATAATAATGACGATGATAATAATAATAATGACGATGATGATAATAATAATGACGATGATGATAACAATAATAATAATGACGATGATAATAACAATAATAATGACGATGATGATGATAATAATGACGATGATAATAATAATAATAAGTTAATTAATTAATTCAGTTATTAAGATATTTTCTGAACTATCATAGTACCAAAAGAGGCAGATTCTGTCAATTCACATAAAATAACATTCCTGAATAGAATAGTTTTACCTCAAATTCAACATACATTAATTTGGTTGGTTGTACAAACAATTAATCTGCTGAATTTTATTCACCAATTCTTTGGACAAAACAAATTTTGTTGAATATTTATTTTTTAATTTTTACCAACATTTGTGTTTAAACACGAAATATTTAACTCACGAAATATCCTCTCAAAAAACTAAATAAATTTCATTAAAAATGGCTATATGCCATTAGAAAAACTATTTAACGTCATATCCCATCCTATATTGAAGGAAAAAAGGTAACCCTCGCTTGCGTCATGTTATGCCAAGTTTTTCAGACTGGGCTTATTACTAGCTTTATATGTACGACCTATTTTGGTCTATGACAGGAATAGTTGCACTAATTTCAAATTGTTTACTAATTTTTTATGCACTTTTAACTTCATAAAGTGTCGACCATATATATATATATATATATATATATAGGGTGTCCCATAAGTCCGGTGTTATAGGAAAATTTATTTTTAATTAGATTTACAAAAGTAATACGTTAGAACTTAAAACAATTGTTCATATTGATGTCTTGTTTTGGGACCTTTTTTGGTTGCCTCCGCATTCTCCTCACCAGTGTAACTCACTTCCACATTAGCCATTGAGTGTTATTCTACTTGCAACAAAAAAAAAAGGTCCGAAAAGAAGATATCAATTTGAATATTTATTTTAAGTTATAATGCATTATTTTTGTAAATTTAATTTATTTAAAATAAATTTTTCTTTGAGACCGGACTTATGGGACACCCTGTATATATACATTAAGAGATCACTTTAGCGAAAGATCTTTAAATTTAAATTGTGTAGATACAAATTAATAAACTCAAGAATTTTGTTAAGAGTTCTTCCTCAAGGACGGACGTATGGTACCGCAGTGATTACGGTGGTGGACTCTGAGCGGTACGTTCGCTCCCACCTGCTGACTCCTCGATTGAGTTGGCCTTTTATCCTATCATTGCTGGGGCTAAAGGTAACCCTTGAGGACACACTCACCCCACATGGTGGGGAAATGAGCTTCCCGGCCGGTTCTTTCTTAATTAAATAAAAGAAAAATGTTGAACGATATTTTGAACAAACAATATTCATTTTAAATTAACACACTTAAAAAAATGTTAAATATTTTCTTAACATAGCATAAATCTTGCTATAATTTAACAGAACAAGTTTGAGTGCATGCGAGTATGCCTTGGAAATGCGATTGTCTTTTGTTTTGTGCGCGTGAGAGCGCGAGGTTTTGAATGGCGAATGTGAGTATTCTATTGATTGTGACCGGCAATGAAAGTTTGTCCTTCTTGCTCTGTGTTATTTGAAAGTGTTGAAGTTTGTTCACATTCTAAACTAGTAAATATTGTGGCTGAATAAAAGGTTGAACGAGATTCAAGGCATTCCTGTTTACTTGAAGAACAACACTTAAGAAACCTCTCTGCGCGGAGTTTTATTATTGGTATCCTGATACCTTGTTCAGTAGCCTTGAGCATCCAGGCTAAGTATTTTTTATATCGTAAAAATCTAATTGTATTTCCATATAACTTGTAACATTTTTGTCATTATGAAATGGGGGTTGGCTATATAAAATTAGATTCTTATGAGCACTTGCATGCTCAATCACAATCGGAATCCAGGGTTAAAGTTACCGTTGAAAACTAGTCCGTGTTGGCATACCCCAGAGCCAAACCGTACTCGTGTATTTGTGAGTGAAGTTTAAGTTGGTTTGTTAATGGTTTAACCTTTCTCCACTCGACCTTACCCGAAGTAAAGGATCCGTGAGCCTTGCGCTCGAGTGACACCGTGCTGTGACAGAATTGTCCGCCAGGGCTTAGAACCCCCTTGTTTCTTAGGTAAGCACGGAAGGACCCGCGACTAGGGGTACACCTCATACTCCACGTTCGCTCATATACCCAAGATAACAATAACATAACCTAAATTTGTTATAACAAAACATAAATTTATTATAACATAGCATCAATTTTGCTATAACATAGCATCAATTTTGCTATAACATAGCATCAATTTTGCTATAAATGAAAATTCACCTAAAGTCGTTGAGTTTTTTGTAAATTATAAATGGAATGAACATAATTCTGAGTTATTTAAAATAACACAACCCAGTGAACATTTAACACGTTACGTCAATATTTCCAATGTTAACATTAAATATAAATTGTACAACAGTTGTTTTTACATGGAATTTACCCCACATAATATGGGATCATTAATCTCTCTCTCTCTCTCTCTCTCTCTCTCTCTCTCTCTCTCTCTCTCCTCTCTCTCTCTCTCTCTCTCTCTCTCTATATATATATATTATATATATATATATATATATATATATATATATATATGTGTGTGTGTGTATATATACCGGGTGTCCGAGAATTATCTGTACAATTTTTGGCTGTTATTAAAAGTCAACCATGAAATGTAGAAATTCCAGTGTTATCCCATTTTACAGAGAAACTCATTAAGTTTTTCTTTTTTTGTACGCGGGTGACAGACATTGATGATTTAAAAGCAAGAATCACAGCTGCTATTGAGCGAATTGATGTGGATATGCTGCAGCGTACATGGCAACATTTGGATTATCGATTGGATGTTTTGCGAATCACTGATGGTGCACATATCGAATGTTTGTAACAACGTTACTTTAATAAAAGAAACTTTTGAAAATACAGATTCTAAATAATCTTGTTTAAGAATTTTACGTGTGTTATCAAGAATTTTATTAAAAGATGAAATTGTACAGATAATTTTCGGACACACTGGAATTTCTAAAAAACTTGTCAAAACTTGGTATCAGAAAAAACTTAATGAGATTCTCTGTAAAATGGGACAACACTGGAATTTCTACACTTCATGGTTGACTTTTAATAACAGCCAAAACTTGTACAGATAATTCTCGGACACCCTGTATATATATATATATATATATATATTAGGGTGATTCAAAAAAATAAAAGTTTTTTTTTTTAATTGTTCAACCTGTATTTTTGTTCCCTATGACAAAAAAGTAGTGTATGCCAAATTTGGTGAATTTTAAATAAAATTTACTATGTGCTACCAGGCGTCAAAGTTTCCCTCTTTTTCAATTTGTTTGTTTTTACAACTTATGATTTTATGTTTAATTGTTTATATTTCAGAATTTTTAATTAATGGTTTATATACTAGCTTGCTTTTAATTGTTGCTTGGAACTCGTAATTTTGATACCAATTAATCGATTATGGAAGCTAGGCCTAACTCACCATCACCCAGTTGCTCATTTGGGAGAAGTTCTACAAGAAAAGAAACTGAAGTATGGCTAATTGGGCAGCCCTCTGCAGTACTAAAAACATCCGTATTACCATCAGAGAAGGAAATGATGGCCCTCTTCATGCACTACAGAAATATTAAAAGGCAAGACATTAGAGCAGAGCTTTCCAAACTGGTGTGTCGCGACACATTAGTGTTTTTTGTATATTGAAAATTTTGATTTTTCTATCAACAAAATCGGCTACAAGATAAACCACCTACTGAAAAATTATCTCATATTTGATAACAAAAATTAATTAATGTGTCGTGAAAATTGTTATGCTTAAATAGTTTGTCGCCAACGTTAAAAGTTTGGAAAGCTCTGCATTAGAGAATCATACTGCTCTACTGCAGATGATGTGCTAGCAGTTTGGAAAAAAGCAGGAATACCAGCAAAACAAAGAATACATGTAGTAGATAAAATTCAAGGAATACTGAAGGAATGACAGCTGCTTAAGAAAAACAAAGCAAACAAATTGAAAAGATCACAAAATTTAAATAATAAAGAAGAAAAATGGAAAGATAAACTGGAAAACTTATTTGACATTGCTCATGAGAATGCTATGCAGCTTATAAAAATAGAAGATGATAAGAAATTCTTGAAAATGCAACGTGAGAAAGGACGTCATGGAAAAATGGGTACCACTGATAAGGCTGTTGCTAAAAAAGAGCAAAGAGCAGCAGAAAAGCAACAAAGTTATGAAAAGAGGAAAGCAGAAGAGATCAAAAGAAAGAAGAGTGAAGAGGCTGTCATACTCACCAGTACATAATCAGAATCAGAGGAGAGTAAAAGTGATGAATCTGGTTTCTGTGCTGCACAACCTTCAACATGGAAAAGTAAGGTTGGCAAACGTAGAAAATTGTTTGATGATAAATTATTAGGAAGTCTTGATGTTGCAAAATTGAGTGACAGAAATGCATCTCTTTTTAATGCAAACAATCAGACATCGCTTGAATGGGACATCTGCGAACAAATAAAATGCATGTGTTTCAATACAACGGCAGCCAATACTGGTCCTAGAAATGGTGCAGCTATTCTTCTAGAACAAAAATTCGACAACGATTTATTGTGGCTGGCATGTCGACACCATGTATTTGAAATTATGCTGGAAGCTGTTCTTTCAAAGTCTTTATCACCATCTTCTGGCCCAGATATAGTCCTTTTTAAGAAGTTCAGAGAAAAATGGTCAAGCATTAATAAGGAGGCCTACGAAACAGTATTATCAGATCCAGATATCTATGAAAATATTCATGACATCAAAGATGACATAATTATATTTGCAACAAATCAACTAGATACATTCCAACCAAGAGACGATTACCTAGAACTATTGCAGTTAACAATTATTTTTTGGGAGGTGAACCAAAAGGTGGAATCAAATTTAAACATCCAGCGGGACTTCATCGGGCTAGGTGGATGGCCAAAATTACATATTCATTAAAAAATTTTATGTTCAAATCTCAGTTCAAAATTTCAGTAAAAGACAAAAAAGGACTAAAAGACATCTGTCTATTTGCTACTCGGTTATATGTAAAGGCATGGTTTACAGCTCCTGTGCCATTTTGCGCTCCTCGTCTTGCTCTGGAATTATTACAGAATCTTGTAGTCTACAAACAAATAAACGACACAATTGCATTTGTTGCTATTAAAAAACTGTTAGGTCACCTCTGGTACCTATCAGAAGAACTGGTAGCCTTGGCCTTTTATGATGATGAAGTGCCTACTGAAACGAAAAACAAAATTGTAAAGGCCTTGCAAAATACAACAGAAACTCTTCATGCAAAACGGGCTTTTCTAGATCCTGCACTTATTCCAACGAAGAAATTAGAAGATTTTGTCACATCAAATACTCAAAGATTCTTTACAATAACAGAATTTAGTTCAAAATTTTTACTCAAAGATGCTGAAGAATGGCATAATGATGAAGAGTATAACTCCGCTAAGAAATCTATCAAACAGTGGAAAGTCGTGAATGATATAGCGGAAAGAGGAGTAAAATTAATGGATGAATATAATAAAATACTAACACATGACGAAGATCAAAAACAATTCTTGCTACAAGTAGTGAAAAACTACAGGGCTGTTTACCCTGATAGAAAGAAAGAAACATTGATGAAGTAAGGACAGCTACAGTAATGTCTCAAATATCATGCTAGTTTAATTATGCATGCTTGTGGTTATGGTAGGACCTACGGGGGAGCTTTCCACATTAAAAAAAAGCAATGCGCCTTGTACTGTACCCCCTGGGTGGTGTGGAAAAATTTGACAATTTGTGTCGTTCTGTCAATTTTTAATTGCTGGTAGCAACCCCTAAAAATTAAACATTTGCTAAAATATTTTAGGATAGTTGTTTTTATGCTGAAATGAACCATTTAAAGGGTTGAACACATTAAAATCTAAAAAAAATTTTTTTACCCCCATATTTGAATCACCCTAATATATATATATATATATATATATATATATATATATATATATCAGATGGGATTAAACTCGACTTGGATAGCACAATGAAATGGGCGGTTGACCGTATGACTGCAGCTCCACAGATCCTGCAGTAGCTGGTTACGCTGCGTTCACTAGCAAATACCTAAGCCATATAGCGTCCACCTTACTGACTTTAGTGTGGTTAACGCCAGACGATTTTACTCAATATCAAAAGGTAAATGAAAATGAGGGGGTGTAAGAACGCGAAAAATTCTTTAAATTTCTCGAAACGAAACAGTAAGCCAGTTTCATCCCCACGAAAAGTGGGTTCTCTATCGTGAACGCACACTTCATGCACAAGGCAAGTTTCTTTCATGCACAACTGCATGACGAGGCATCCACTGGAAATGAGTCATTTGACAAAAACCTCAAAAATGGACAAGGTGTTTCCTCCGACCGGACATTGGGACTATTTCACAGAATGATCTCAAAATGCGGGCCATACTACTATCCTGTCATGCACCGCGGGCCAACCAACAAGCACTGACTACCTAGGAACAGCTTCAGGTCACGTGACTTGAAATATCGGTCTTTGAATAAGCGAGATGAGATAGACAGACAGACAGACGGAATTATTCTGTTAACCTCTGTTCCTACTGCACTAAACCATTCTTTAAGAAATGCGTCTATAGAAGCATTTCGTAATAAAACGGAATGCATTGCTCATCGGGAGCATGATTAACTCCCGGAAGGGAGATTTAAAATTCTTTAACGAGTGACTCAATTCCCTATATTCAATTCACTCAGGCGTTGGTTTGGATTGAATAAAGGAAACATTTGAACTTGAAAGGAATTCCCTTTCCTCACTTAATTACAGGTAAAAATACCATTTGAGAGACAAAAGTTAATTACAGGTAACAACAACATTTGAGGTACAAAATGAATCGTCCTCGTTTGAAGACGCAGGCAAATAAAATGATTAAAAAGAACAATTTCTTTGTAAATATACGACTACTACTACTAATATTACTATCACTACTTATAATAATAATGATAATAACAGGGGGGGGGGAGAAAATACAAAATGTCGTGTCTTGCAATGACCAAAATATTTCATGTCAACTTGGCGCAAAAAAAAACAAAAAAAGAAAATAATATATATATATAAATTTACCTTCCTCATCCGTTTCCTTGATGGCGGTCAAGCCTTTGTTATGGTGGATAAACAAATAATCAAACTCCAAAGCCATTTTGAGGGCATCCGAACGATTTAAAAAAAAAATGAATGTTTAATATTTAAAATAATTAATTAATTAAATTGTCTTATTAATTGGAACAATTAATTAAGTTACTTTTATTATGAGAATTTCTTTTATGAAAATTACATCAGAACACAATGTGTATATATATATATATATATATATATATATATATATATATATATATATATATATATATATATCAGAAACTTGAATACTTTCAAAGGCGTTCAAAATCGTTCAATAAAAACCATGATTCACCAGTATCAGTATTCATAAAAGTATGAGTCACGTGACAAATGAGGGAATAGCACGGTGCAGGAACATCTTTTTTGCTCAGAAGAAAGATCGGATGTTGGGACGTCAATGAACATCAGTGTTCACAGTGTTCATAAAGTATTTATAGATGTTCATAAAACAATAACAGGTGTTCATAAAGGGCCACAATTGTTCACAGAGATCAAAAGATGTTCATTATGTGATCACACGTGTTTTATAAAGCGTTTACAGGTGTTCATTTGCCCATATTTCTAAGGCACACACACACACACACACACACACATGTTCAAAAGTGTTCATGAAATTTTTGGAATATATATATATATATATATATATATATATATATATATATATATATATACAGACCGTGCATGGAACAAGGAACTCTTCTAGGATAATTAAATCCACTATAGTCCGAATAAGTAATGGTAAATGACAAATACCACAGTTTTTCTTTTTCATAATGCTAGCCCGACGTGGGCAAAGGGTCACTCGCAAAGAGGTCCCAAAAATATAGCTTCCCTCACCAGTTATCTGCAAAGCAGATAGGATCCTGCTGGTGAGGGAAGCTATATTTTTGGGACCTCTTTGCGAGTGACCCGTTGCCCACGTCGGGCTAGCATCATGAAAAAGAAAAACTGTAGTATTTGTCATTTACCATTACTTATTCGGACTATAGTGGATTTAATTATCCTAGAAGAGTTCCTTGTTCCATGCACGGTCTGTGTGTATCATAAAAAAACCTCAGGGAACCATTCTGAGTTCATTCCCATATATATATATATATATATATATATATATATATATATATATATATATATATATATATATAATCAGTCAGGAGAGCCGCCACAGCGCCTGAGCTCTGTACCAATTTGTGGTTCTTCTCACTGAACTACGGACTGCGAATCTGATATATATATACTTTTACGAAAATAGAATTTAATATAAAAATTAAATTTTATACGATTTTATTCAAAATTAATTTAGTTACCATAAAAATATGGAAAGTTTCATTATAAATTACACGGTACTTCTTCCATTTAATGGCCCCATTTTTTTTAAACAGACTTTCAAAAACAGAAACAAGTTCCGGCGAGGTTAGATTAGGGTAAGTTTAGTTTTTAGTAAATGTAAAATTGAGCAAAAATATCAAATCAAAATAAGTTCTTTTTTGGGAAAGTCTGGGTTTTTTTTTTGGTTTTTTTTAAATGGCGCCATTAGACGGACGAATCACCAATTAAACGTTCTTTTTCTTTTTTTAATTTTAAAACCGACCCAATTTCAGCGCAGAATCTAAACAATTATTGTGTTGTGGAAAATAATGCTACAAACGTATTTAATTGTAATAAAATAGTATTAAACTCATTTATTTAAACCGCAAATTAGTTACCCACTAAAAATTTTATTCCAAATCCCGTTTTCTACGTGCAAAAATATTTTTTTTTAATTTTTCAAAAGCGATTAATTGTGTGAAAATTTGCGGAGAAATTAGTCGTATGAATGCGATAATCTCTTATATTAATACTATGAATCTCTAACAATTTTTCACAGGTTTTCAAAGTCTTCTGTTATGAATCCAGGAGCGAAACTGTGATATATCTTCAACGTATCACGTCTAAACGGCGACTGATTTCCATATTTCAATTGACTGATCTCAAAAGTTTTTTTGAGACGAAGCGAATAGGAACCAGTGAGAGGGAAACCGAAAATAGCCTTTTACTTACAGGAGAATACGTGTCATATTGGCTTGAAAGTAATCTTTACCGTTTTTTTTTTGGTTTAAATTCCCTAGCATCGATGATGAAATTGGCACTCACTAGTGGCACTCGAGCAGAACTCAACAAATAGGAAGCTCACGAATAAATGAAGTGACTAAATATAAATTAAATAAGAGCATTTAATGAGAATCTGGGTCTCCTAAGAACTCTGAACATATATATATATAATATATATATATACAGGGTGGGCCGTAAGTTTCCATACATAGGAAAAATTAAACGTTTGTTTTTTATGGTCTTCACGTGCGTCGGTATTTGGATCAGCAGTTTCCGGATGCTTGGATTGGTCGGCGTGGTCCTGTGGAGTGGCCTCCCAGATCCTCAGATCTCACCCCCCTTGATTTCTATCTTTGGGGGCACTTGAAGGCCATGGTGTATCAGGAAAAGATACGAGACATAAATCATCTAAAGGAACGTATCACCAACGCCATTACAAGCATAACGTCAACTGTGCTAATGCGTGTTCATCAACAGTGGGGAACACGTATTGAAATGTGTTTTCAAAACAATGGCAACCATGTAGAGCATATTATATAAGTAAAAATGGTTGTCCATAAAAAAATGTTTATTTTTCCTATGTATGGAAACTTACGGCCCACCCTGTATATATATATATATATATATATATATATATATATATATATATATATATATATATCGGCCACGAACCTGACGTTCATGTGGTGAAAATTCATCACACGGAACTCCTCCAAGGTTCTGGTCTATATAAATATATATTAAGCAGAAAAATAAATATTAAAAATGCAGATCATCCTTCAATATTATTATTATTATAATTATTATTATTAGTAGTAGTAGTATTTTGAAGTAACGTTTCGGGCTGCACGCGAGTCCATTTTCAAGTTCTGTGCCAAATACTATCAACGTTATTACGACAATACTCTATCTCACTTCGAAGACCAACAAGATATCAAGTATTTCTGAAGGACCACATCAATTTTTTATTACATCTAAATTTTACTATGAAAAATTATAATAAAAATTTACTCTGGTTTTGGGATGTTCTCGTCTTCAGGAGCCAAAATGGATTTTGAACCTCAGTACCGTCAGTAGGCACTATAAAGATACATTCACAAGATTGTAAACACAAACTTTTAAAGCCACTGTCCTTCCATATATATATATATATATATATATATATATATATATATATGTTAGTAATTCCCACTATTAATTTATCGTCCTCAACACTTGTCGTCATTTGACAACTTCCACAACGAAACTGAATAATTGAAGGCTAACTTAAATAAATTTCGGTATAAACTTTTTCCGTTATTTCTTATTACCAATTTACAGTCTTGTCCTAACGTTATCAAGGACAAGAGCATCTGAATAAAATTAGGACACTGTAATAAATTTTTAGGAGCAATCCAAGAATAAGCACCCCCCCTCCAAAGTCTCCAATCCAAGAAACAGCACCCCAGTTCGACTTCAATCCAAATTAAAGGATTTTAACATAAAATTTAAAAAAAAAAATTTAATGTTTACGAAAGATATTGCAATAAAAAAAAAATTAGAACATAATTAAAATAAAAATATTGAAATAAGGTTAATTGAATACCAGGTTAGGTCAACTGTACACCCTTGACGATTGGTTAGGTTAAGTCGTGATAGTTTCGTTAAAACTAACGAAAATGTCACGACTTAACCTAACCAATTGTCAAGGGCGTCCAATTAACCTAACCGGCATTCAATTAACCATTTTAGAGCAATTAACTCCATTTTAACTCCATTTTAGAGCAATCCAAGAATAAGCACCTTCGTTCGACCCCAATCCAAGAAAAAGCACCCTAAATTGACTTGGGGTGCTTATTATTGGATTGCTCCAATTTTTAGTCAATTTACTAATAATATTCTATGATATTATTTCCTGAGGATAAAATTCAAAATTATTTTCAAGACCTTTCTCACAACTTGTCTAATTGTGATTTGTCTTTTATCTCGCTCTCGTTGCGAACGGGGAACCTAAACAAGGTTACCAAAAGTAAATAGATGCCACGATAATTGTCCTCAAGAACAGATTCAAAGCTCATCAGTGCAATGCCAGAACGTGTGGAAAAGTGTCTATTTACTTTTGTGAACCCTCTGTACATCTTCGGTCTTATCACCAGACTGCTCATGGTACGAATTTGTTTATACAAAGGTATCCTCAACCATTGAGCCTAGTTGCCCTATACCATAAAGGACCTTCACGCAGCTATAAGTTTGCCAACTTTTAAATTTCAAAAAACCGGATATTTAGGCTCGACCGCCGAATCAACCGGACTGGTAGCAATTAAGCAGTTTCAGTTGAAGTAACATCGCTAACTTACCTTTGTAATTGTGTTTGTTAGTTATTCGCAAACGCTTGTTAACTCCAATTTAGGTTCCTGTATGACCTTGCTAAGTAATATAATTTGAATTTAAAAATGAATTTTTCAAATTATATATATATATACAGTTATACACACTAACTAAAGCAGAATATATATTTGCCCATTTAGCTAAATCTGCGGTGCTGGAGCCTTCGGCCTCAGTAATTAGGGGCCCTGCGGCACCCCCCCCCTAGTTACTGGGGAGTCAATTACTAGGTCAATAAAACTATAGAAAAGAACGCAGCCATGACAATCTTAAGCTTCACAAATTTTGATATAATGGAGGTTTCATATCCAGTTTTATATATTTTTAAAATAAGACCCAATTGACAATGCGGCTATATTCAGATCCCGTCAATGCCTGTAAACATAAAACTTCTTTCAAAGACTTTAAAGGCTAAGCCACCAACCAACCAACTTCCTCTCTAAGAATCCTGGATTCCTTATATATTAAAAAATCACAACCTATTCTAAATACAGATTCATCTACCACCCTCCTTTTTATTGCGTACACAACCAACCAACCCTCAATAGTTCCAAAGTCTCCCATTTTCGTCCATTCATTTGGTGACTTTGTTAAGAGAAGATATTTTAATTTATTAATATTTGCCGCCATAGATAGATAAACATTTTAGTCTATTTTTTTAGTTTAGTTTAGCTTTTAATTGTTTTAATTTTAGCTTTGGAAGTGGTTGCGCAGCACGAACGTTTATCGTCAGGAAAATGCATAAAAAAGAAACTCTTCCAACTAAGAACTGGATTATTTACCTGCGACCGCATATATATATATATATATATATATAAATGTAAACACTAATTATGATAATCATTGACTCTGCTAGTTCATAAATTTAAACTGCAAATATTTTATTATTAAGAATTTCCTGACGTGTTCCAACTTGATTAAAAGAGTTGCCA
>JAJOZX010012418.1:0-97098 GCA_023014485.1 Bathynomus jamesi
AAAAAAAGAGCATTTCTACGTGTGTGAGTGTGTGTTTGTGTGTGTTTTACTCTCTCTCTCATACACACACACACCCATATATATATATATATATAATATATATATCTATATATATATATATATATTATATATATATATACACACACATATATCTCTATTTTTATTTGCCTGTTATTTATAATGGATGTATATTTTATTATTGGGGTTTCTTCTTCTTCAGAAAGGTAACAGAGTGGCGTTTTTATTCCGTATGTACTTATATGCATAATTGCATATACCTATACATTTTTAATCTTTCATTAATTAATAAGTAATAAATATTATACATTAAAACCAGTTCCTTCACCATTTCATACTTTAAGAAATAACTTTTCCTAGTTTGTACGAAATTAGCAAAAGACGACACCGCTGTCAATAGACTATAAACTACTAAGACTAGTAAAGCCATAGAAGGCCTTACTAGTCTATATAGTCTTTAAGAAAAGCTAAGTCTTGACATATTCCGCACACCGCTTGTGAAACTCGCAATTTTTTGAGGAAGCATTTTTCTGGGCGATTAATTTCCCTTCATGAGCCAATGGAATGGCCCAAATACAAGTATTTACAGTAACTTCACACCCTCTAACTTTTTCTGTGAGGTTACATAAAAGACAGGATCTATTTTACCAAGCCTAAGACACTTGAAGACCTAAACACCTAAAGACGTAAGTCTATGAGGTAATCAACAACATCCCAGCTGAGCGACTGACCATATTGTTTAAATTACGGTTAATAAACTCCTATTTTACCCACTTATTGCGTTTATCTTTGTCTAAATTCCTTTTTTAGTCAGCTTAGAACATTTATTTAGAAATAGGGACCTTTTCCAGTTTGTGTACCGTTTTTCATATAATTTATTTTTGCTTCTTTTCAGATAAAAAATGAGTGATAATATCAATCTCTTTAGTTAGGCTTATAAGGCTAACTAACGAAAATATCACGACCTAACCTAACCAATCGTTAGATTAACTGTACGCCCTTGACGATTGGTTAGGTTAGGTCATGATATTTTCGTTAGTTAGCCTTATAAAGCAAAAATAAATTATATGAAAACGGTACACAAACTGGAAAAGGTCCAGAAATAGGAACATCTTTTTGGAAACACACACACACACACACACACACACACACACACACACATATATATATGATACACACAGACCGTACATGAAAAAACCTCAGGGAACCATTCCGAGTTCAATCCCATATATTGAATTATATATTACAATTAAATTATATATATATATATATATATATAATTAAAATCTGAAGTAAAGAATTTAACGTTCAATTTAATTAGTAAATATCGAACTGAAAAAATTAAAAGATTATAAAAGTTCCCCTTAAAAATATAATAATAATAATAAATAATAAATAATAATAAAAATAATAATAATAATTAAAATAATTGCTATAAACATTAATTTCCTTTTATTTTTACCTTTCACGCAATATTTCATGAAGAGACGACACGTTAAACTGTGAAAGTTGCATGAACGTATATCTAATGACCGACTGCGTGTATGTATAGATCAGGTTGATCAGGTTTGGGATCTTTGGCTATAAATATGAAATTAATTCATTGAATACGTCACAAAAGGTACGAATAAAGCCCACATTTTTACACGCACGCACACACACACACACACACACATATATATACTGTATATATATATATTGTTTGTGGTGCGTTCGGATATGCACGTGATTATTTATCCTGATCGTGTAATTTAATGTCAGATATAGACCACTCTCACGGATGTGCATTGGTTGGCATTATAAATTGGTTGAGATAAAGTTTCCACATAGGTTTAAAACATGGGGGAGTTTTTTTCTTATCTTAATAAGAGGTTGCGTTTGTATTGATAATATTAACGAAAAATATTTAATATTTCCTTTAAAACCGTATATTTATTTTGATGTGAAATTCATCAGCGAATGTCCGTAGATTTGTTTCACTTCTCCGCAGTCTCGTACGAACGAACGAACAAACTTAATTTATTCTTTCTCAATAAGAAAGTATTATGAAATAAAGTTATACGCGAGATGTTCATAAAATAACGAAATTAAGCAGGAGAAATTTAAAAAAAAGAATAAAAACGTAAAATATAAACGTCAGTTAATCGGAGTAATTACCATATAAAATTGTAATCGAATTTGCAAAGAAATATTTAAATTTTTGGTTCGCCCGAATTCCTCATTCTGACGAAGGTCACTCCACCTTAGACCTACAGTTTAACGTGAAATCCGAACCACGCCGCGCCAGCAGCCCATCGCAGCAGCCCATCGACTTAACCACTAGGCTACCCAGGTTACCCATTTATCTACCAACCAATTTCTTTATTGTGTGGAAGGATGAACAGCTGGGTTTTGCTGCGCGCCGCCTGCAGTCACCGGGTCTCGATCCCGGGGCCGATGGATTCGTAGTCAGCGACGCTAACCACTATACCACCGAGGCGCATAAGGATATCCGGAGATCTTTCAAATTTACTATTAAATTAAATAAATATTACGCGAACTTACGTTTTAAAGTGAAATAATGTCAATTCTTGTCTTTCGGATTCACTTTCTGGAGTCTTTTCCCAACAATCTCCATCATTCCCATTGTAGAATTTTTCTGAAAATGAAAAATCAAAAAGTAGGAATCTCAGAGAAAGCGATTCTCAAATCGATCCATTAGATTTTTCGTAGAAAATGCGCTTCGGGCCTGCAACTGAGCCAGGAAACTCCTTCCCCTCTTCCGGAATTCCCATTTCGGACCGCAAATGGGAATGGGAATGTCGTCAGATGGGAATTAATAATTTTTTGGTATTTAAACAAAACATATTTCGAGTCTTTCCTACATTTGGATCATAAAAAGTGTCGGAACCTTAATGGAATAATAATTAATCAAAGGGGAGGGCCAGAAACTGGCACAGTGCTCAGGCCAACAAATGCAGCAAATTGCTCTATAACTCTCGTATCATTATTATTATTAACCAGCACCATCGGGATTCGAACTCCGGACCTCATTTTCTTCACTTCGCTTATAGGAAACGGTATTACCCACTGAGTACCCTATAATAGAATGCAACTCATTACAGTGTTTTATATTTTTCACCGCCCTTATCAATGATCTTTTAAGTCGCACTTCCTGTCCTATCCACTCCTATGTCGATAATTCTACCCTTCACTTCTCCACCCGCTTCACAAAGCGTCCCTCTCACAGTCACTCCATGATTCGCGTAGGACGGCTATGGTACACCTGACTTCTGATCTTTCTACTATCTCTGATTTGGGCAAAGGAAATCTTGTGCCTTTCAACGCTTCAAAAACTCAGTTCCTTCATCTGTCTACTTGTCACAATCTTCCACACGACTGTCCCCTTACCCTCAACAATACACCTCAACCCTTCTTCTTCTCTTAACATTCTTGGCGTTTTCTTTACTCGTGATCTTTCTCGGCAAGATCACATACACCCTTTTTCTAAAGCAGCTTCTAAAAGATGAGATGTACTGTTCCGGCTCCGTAGTTTCTTCACCCCCGCTCAGTTGCTGTCTCCGTAAAGGGGTCTTGTCCGCCTCTGTATAGAGTACGCTTCTCGTGTGTGGGGTGGCTCAACCCACGCAGCTCTACTTGACCAGATGGAATCAATGTCTTTTCGTCTCATCAATTCCTCGCCTCTTACTGTCTTCAATCCCTCTCTCCTTTCGCCGCAATGTTGCCTCACTCTCTCTTTACTATCGCTATTATAACGGACACTGCTCTTCTGAACACTCTAACTGCGTGCCTCCTTTAAGCAGAGCACGCAGTACCAGCCTTTCAACACATTCTCATCCCTTTTCTGTCCAACTCTCTAATGCAAGGTTAATCGATATTCTCAATCTTTCATCAACTCAACAGGTCAGCTCTGGAACAATCTTCTTCAGTCCATCTTTCCCCCTTTTATAACTTTCAATCTTTCAAACGCAAAATGTCCAGACATCTCGAAAACCTGAGACCTTGATTTTGACTATCTTCTTCCTCTATGTTGTGGGATGGGGGGGAGGATTCATTTTTGGACGAAGCAGTTGACAGCAACATTGTACACGTTTTGCTTTGGACTGTTCAAATATACGATGCACTTGGAAACGCTTAAATGTATTTAGACAAAGGTTTACAATTTGACTAAAGTTAATATAGCCAAGTCTTAATGCACTTTCAAGATAACCAAACAACCAAAATGTCAGATTATAACCTGATCTGCCCCAGAACAGGTTTCAAAAACAGCAGACCAAAGAACTCCCCAGTACTTGTAATCCACGTAATCCCCGGGGCAAGTCCCAGGGATACAGCCCAGAGACCCCTGTCCTAACTGCCTCCTTCCCCGACCTCGCTCTAGAAACTCGTCTACTGCGCCTTTTATACAGGGTGATTTACTCGCTGGTAGCCCCAGAGTATCGTTAATACGATACTCTGGGGCTACCAGTGAGTGAATCACCCTGCACTTAAACATTGGGGGTTTTAGGGGGGGAGTAAAGGGATACTCTAAAAGAAACATCCTCATTACTTGTTGGTCATTTTATAAATAACTAACGAGTGATGATGTTGATATAATGAAGATAATGATAAAATGATAACTGATAAATGATAAAACATTGGAAAGTAAAAGCGGAAAGAGAAGCTCAGTATATCAATTTCATAAACTATAGATTATTATTATAATAGAAGGAGATATTCTTTTTCATCAACCAAGTACTTATTATTAATACTACTAAATGTTGTCTATAGGCATTGCTAATACATTAATGAGAAGGAATATTACTACTCGTACATTATCAAGAAGGAATGTCCTAATGTAGAATGTTCCGAGCCTCTGTAATGGGTATTATTATAATATACTTATTATACCTATATTATACTTACAAATATAAATATATGACTTCGAAGTATATATAATTATTATTATAATATACTTATAAACGTAACTATATGACTTTTAAGTATATATAAATACAAATATATATGAAGATAAGAGTCATTGTCCTAGATACCGGATGTTTACGTGAGACTGATGTAAATTGGTTCTCACATAATATTGGAACATTATTAATTTTGGGCAACTATGTAAAATTCCCAATTAGTAAATCCTGTAGCATCCTGTTTATAACAATATTATATATATATATATATATATATATATATATTATATATATATATATATATATATATATATACCGCAAGGGCCAGCGTCACAAAACTAAAGTTGTAATGCCCATCAGCTCATCAGAAATACTATTTTGTCCAGTACGTTAATATAAACTAAATAATAAATAATATTTTTTTATGTTAATAAATTTGAGTGCTTTCGTAAAAGTACTGTACAGTACATTAAAAATTACTACAGTACTTCACATAATTTACAATATCCACTTTTGCATCATAAATTAGGCCTCCGAAACTGGTAAATTAGTTACAAATGTTAACCCAGTTTAGTTAATGATCGTCATCATTAAATATTTATTCGTACGTTGTAGGAAATAAGATAAAAAAAAAAAGGACGACAAAATACGATAAAGTAAAAATGATAAAATTGAGAAAAAAAAAATGTTAAAATTATTTTGTTAATTAACAAACTTCTTTTTTTTTTTAGGGTTTTCCTTAAAGAAACGTATTTCAGTGACGTGTTCAACCAGAGCCAAGGACGTAAATACAGGGTGTTCCATAAGTTCGGTCTCATAGGAAACTTTCTTTTAAATTAAATTTACAAAATTAATACATTAGAACTAAAACAAATGTTCAAATTGGTTATACCTTTTCCTCACGAGTATAACTCACTTCCATATTAGCCATGACGTGTTATTCTACCTGCAACAAAAAAAAAGGTTCCAAAACAAGACATCAATTTGAACATTTGTTTTAGTTTTAATGTATTTTACTTTTCTAAATTTAATTTAAAAGAAAGTTTCCTATGAGACCAGATTTATGGGACACACTCTATAATGTCATTTATTTCTAAGAAACAACCAACTAACTGGGTAACGGTAGAAAATGTAACTATATCGAATAGTTAATCCCTCTATTTTATATGTTTAATCCAATTATACAGAGGGTTGACAAAAGAAAATAGACACCACGATGATTGCCCTCAAGAACAAATGGTGAAGTTCATCAATGGAACGCCAGAACGTGTGTCAACTTTACAAAATGGAAAAGGGGAAAGAAACATAAATATATTTATTCGATAAAACTGTTATTATTTATTGACTTTTATTTGGAAATCAAAAGATTTTGGAAAAAAACGAAGGGGACTATTTATTTTTGTCAACCCTGTTTCTAGTATAGTTGCTTTGAATTTGCTTATTTTACTCATTGAAATTTGAACAGTTGGTGCAACCACAAAAGGGTTAAGTTAACCAAAATATTGTTGGATTAACTATTTGGTATAGTGAACAACAAATAGTTAATCAGATATTGAACTGCTTTAACCAAGGATTTATTCCCGGTTATTATAACTGTTTCAGTTCCCATTTCAACAGAGTCCTTTTTGGAGGAGCTGCACGATTGAATCTGTCATGGAAGTCTGCACGAATATTTTCAATGGTTTTGCCATTACGTGGTTGTTCATGGACCAAGGTGGTAGTAGTAGCCACTGGTGCGTTCTTCAATCGTATAGTTGCTGATATCACACATTTCAAATGAGTCTCAAAGAAAAATGAAAATCAGTTAGTATTTTACTGGATTAATGATATTGTGGACTCTCTCCTCTCTCTCTCTCTCTCTCTCTCTCTCTCTCTCTCTCTCTCTCTCTCTCTCTCTCTCTCTCTCTCTCTCTCTCTCTCTCTCTCTCTCTCCGTCTCTCTACCAGGTTTCGCTGATTTCGTGAATTTGGTTTATTCGTTATAAAAAATCAGTTAAAACAAAATATAACAATATATATATATATATATATATATATATATAATATATATATATATATTATATATATATATATATATATATATATATATGGTTTATTGGTTTTCATTCGAAAAAGATAAACTAATTCCTCTCTTCCTATCTTTTATGCAGAGAGGTTTACATGGATTTGGTGATTTTGTCGGCTCCGCATGCAACAATTTTTTGGTATAGTATTCAGGAAAGAGGATTGATGTACCTTCGAGAGAGAGAATAATCATAACTAATGAGAATGCCAAGAAATAACGATTATGAACATAAACATTCCGTCTCAACGAAGCCCCGCAGCGAGCACCAAAATTTTTACATTTTTCCCGCGTCTTATAAACTACAGTAAATTACAGTGAGCCACAATAATGTGTTATATATATATATATATATATATATATATATATATATATATATATGCAGGATAATGAATTAAAGTAGGCCATTTGTAAACGCTATATATTCCTTAAAATGTGGCCTATGATAATTGCTTTTAAATCTTTATCTGAGAAAGTGAGTTGTAGCGAAAGAGTTATAGCGAAACAAAACAAATCCAATAATACTTCAACAACGAGATTCCAACCCAATCCCCAACACCTACGGGGCTCAAGAGATTGGGGAAATGGTGTTTCATTGGGTCCCAAACCTTCCGATATGAAATATTTCTGTTATGTAGGATGCGTGGTTTCAAAACACTACTTTGGGGGGTTGTGGGAAGTAGGGGTGCATAAACGTCGTTACAACACCCATAGGAGACCACGTGACCGGAGAGAGAGAGAGAGAGAAGAGAGAGAGAGAGAGAGATATTGAAACGTATGGGTACCATATACCCAAATCGGAAACAGGATAGGATTTTCTAATGTAACAAACGCATAATAAATCACAAACTTTGATAATCAATGAAATAACAGTTATAAAACGTCATTTAAGTTAATTTAACTGAAAAATTAAATTTTAAAATAAAAAATTAAAGTTAAATTATTTTATTTTTTTAAATAACGTTTGTTTTCATTAAAAAAAAAAAAAAAATCGTCCTCTTATCTAAAATTGATAATCGGATAAGATTCTAATAAAATGTAACATTCATTAAAGCACAAATAAATAAATTCTCGACATTTAAAGTAAAGAAAACGCGATGTTGTCTCGCATCTCGGTACAATTCGCTGTATTTTGCTTTGTGAATAGTGGTCCTCCGCCTGGCCCACGAAAAACCTCGCGGTCTGGACGCGTAGGCACCGACCGCCGAATAAAGAGTGACGAGGGAGACTGTAAGTCGTGTAGAGCCAGTGCGAGGGGAAAGAGACCCTTTTCGGTGCGCGCTCTCCTATCGATCGGTTCCCCGTGGCGCAGCCAGCGGCGGTTTGTTTGCTCTATCGCATTCCAGAGGTGGCAGTGTGCCTCTGCGTCTCGTTCGGTGAAGGGTCGCGTATACGAGAGGCCTGCGAGGAAATTTTGCTGCGATTTTGAGACGAGTGAACTGTGAAAGGGGTGAGTGGGGGTTTTAGACGGGGTTAGGAGGAAAAATGGCGTGTCGGAGTATCGTACTATAGTTTTTTTCCTTTTAACTTCAAATCGGCGGAGAACGTCTTTGTGTTTTGCGGACTTTGAAGATATACTTAGAAAACATTTTTCAATGTTGCAGTTCAAAAACACTTCACAGGAAAAAATGAGTTTGTAAATGATTGTGAAGTCATTAATCACAAAATATAATTACTTTCAATAAAGTATTTAGGGTTAACGACCATTCCCTATAACCCTATAAGCTAATATATTATATGATAATCGATGTACTTTTCATGTATATTATAATTAGACAGTATATGTACAAAACTTCTTAAAGACTAAAAACATGTTTTCTTAAAATACAAACAACAAAACTTTTTTACCAATAATATATATATATAATTTTTCTATCAAAAATTTAAATTCTTCAGATTTAAGAAAATTTATTTATTAATAATAATAATAATAATAATAATAATAATTAAAATGAATTATATATAAATACTAAATAAATTAATAAATAAGAACGTTATAAAAAAAATTAATAAAAAATATTAATTTTAAATATAAAAAATAAAGAGTGAGTAACGAAAACGATAATTTCAATTAAAAACAAAGCCTGCTCAATGATAATATAAACATTTCTAATAACTGTCGTCCATTTAATTAACAAAATGTCAAATGACCACACCACGCTTGTCGATGTAAAAAATTAAAATGACTTCACGTACTAAACTTCCTGAAAAGACTATATATATATATATACATTTTCAACTGCAAGAACACGCAGTATAATTAACGTAAAGAACGACGCTTGTAAGAAGACATTCCGCGCAAGATGTTCGTTTTCCTCCCTCCTCATCTTGCGCGGAATGTCTTCTATACAAGCGTCGTTCTTTACGATATATATATATATATATATATATATATATATATATATATATATATATATATATAGTATCTTTAAAATATATACATTATGTGTGTGTGTGTGTGTTCTTGGAGACTTTACATCTTCACAACAATCTTTAGAATAAACGTGGGTGGTGTTGCCATATTTTCAAATTTGTTTTTGGTTGTTGTTGAAAGTCATGAACTATCACGAAAATTAGGCTAGGTTAGGTTAACTGTAAACATCTACGGTACAACTGAAAAAACTTGAAAATCTCCCGGTTTCGTAGGATAACCACACGTGTGTGTGTGTGTGTGTGTGTAATATAAGGATTGATATAAACAAACAAAATCTTCTTTATATATATATATATATATTATATGTATATATATATATATATATATATATATACAGTTTCTATTAGAGTAACAAGCTGTCGTTTTATTTAAATTTAAATTATTTTATTTTTATTTCAATTTAGATTTTTTTAAAATGTTTCCCAATATTTTTTTTTCTCGTTTCAGAAAAAAAATAAAATAAAATAAAATAAAAATCTGTGAATGGAAAAAATATTTATTTCAGGATTTTTTTTTGCAATTTACTTTTTTTATTTTTTCTATTGAAGAAATATTGGCAACTATTCGGAACTGCGGATATAAAGTACTATAAAACATCGTATGTATATATATAAATTTTTTTTAACATCAACCTATATTACACACACACACACAATATATATATATATACAGGGTACAGCAAAAGTCGCCCATCATAGAGTTATTTTTTTTTAGGTAGGGGATGGCTACGACCCAAAAGAAAGAAAATATTATAGTCAACACCGAAAATTCCTATGGTGCGCGACTTTTGCACTACCCTATATATATATATACAGGGCGTCCCAAAAAAATGTATACACACTTTAAATACTTATAAAGGCAGTGTTTATTAAAATACATTTCATTTTCAAAATGTAATAGAATCTACAGACATTATTTAATTGTTTTGTCAACGCCTGTTTTCAAACTGACGTCCGTTCTGGTCCAGGCACTGCTGATAACGCGAAGCAATGGAATCGCAAACATCACGAAACATTTCGTTTGGTATTTGTGTGCATTCTCGTTCAATGGCTGCTCTCAATTCAGCGACTGTTGCAGGTTTTATAGCGTAGACTTTGTCTTTTAAGTATCCCCATAAAAAAAAGTCTAGTGGTGTGAGGTCTGGTGAACGCGGAGGGTATTCTACGAAACCCCTTCGTCCAATCCACATCCACATCGTGCCAAGTACCACTCGCAATACTCCACTCTTCGGTCCGGATCATCATCATCTTCATTAATAGCATGGACTAATCTTGGAATGTAACTTTTCCATTGACAGCGCTTGGACAGACGATTCTGAAATTCCTACCTCACGACTCGCTTGCCGCACAGATTTTCTTGGACTTTGGTGATACGTTTCCAGTACTCTTTCTCGCTTTGTGGGGCTTGTCGATGTCCGTGGTCTTCCGGAACGCTTCTTGTGGACATTCTGAACAGTTCCATCGGCTTCAAACTTATCTCTAATTCGAGTGATGGTAAGTCGCGTTGGTGGATCTGTTTGAAACTCCCTCCTAAACTGTCTTTGCACTTCAACTGCGTTTTCACACTTCCAGTAGCATTTTAGAATGAATTTCCTTTGTTCAAAGCTTAGTCTGACTGCCATTATTAATTCTAATGGGTTTAACTTGGAAAGAAAGAAACATCAATTGAGCTATCAGCTGTTAAAGTGTGTATACATTTTTTTGGGACGCCCTGTATATATAGGCGAGTTCAAATAATGCAGACACATTTTGATGTTTATTTTCGATACTAATTTAAGCAAAAACTAACTTTACTATGGACGTAAGTAAGCATGTAAAAATAATATTTAATCCGGGGTGGGGGGTGGGGGGGCGGACGTTAGGCGGGAGACAGGGAATACTGGAACGCCCGTTTCTCCTGTCACACTCCCGCATGCTCTCAAACACACACTTCTCTCATTATTCGTCACAACACATACGCGCATCTTACATACTACACATTCAAAATTAAGAACACTGACGAAAGGACTTTGATTGATTTTGGCTTTCTTCTCCCTCTATTGGAGGAAGGGAGGGGGGGGGAGAGGCGATTTTGCGGTCATTCGCCCTTGGCCCCTCCTTCCTGCATAAAAAAAAACATGCGGCTTTTCTTGATACAGAGTTTTTCCAGTTGTGGATAGGTCGTTGTGGAACCGTTATCGAATATCTCCAAGGTCCCCTGATCTTACACCTCTGGACTCTCTCTCTCTCTCTCTCTCTCTCTCTCTCTCTCTCTCTCTCTCTCTCTCTCTCTCTCTCTCTCTATATATATATATATATATATATATATATATATTATATATATCAGGCAGAGGTTTGCGTAGACATTCGTAATTATATATAGTTCAATTCTTTCATATATTAAAAGTATTTATTAACGTAAAATGGAAAAAGGGACGTTTCGTCCAAACAAATACTTCGCTTCTGTAAACGAAATTGAAAGGGAAACGAAAATATTGATTTAAAACTAAAATTAACGGCTATCTTTCGTTACTCACTTTATCTAAATAAATAAAGTAGATATTTATTATCAAAAGTACATAAAACTATATGAAAAGTACATTGTTAGTGTATATATATATATATATATATATATTATATATATATATATATGTATATTATTTAAATAAAAATTATATACAGAATAAAAATCTAGTAATTCTTTCGAATATTTTTGCATTAAATCGAAAATATCCTGAAGGAATTGCTCTTCTTATATTATATATATATCTATATATATATTCTTTTTTATATGTAAGAGACCTTTAAGGAAAAAATCTGCCCATTGAAACTAAGTGTACCAGAAAATTGCCCTTGTTTCGTAACTGAAAAAAGGTAAGATTTATTTTATATTGCCATTGTCATATATATATATATATATATATATATATATATATATATATATATAATATATATTCAGCCAGCGTAATTTTTTTTAATATTTGGTAAGCGAAAAATGCAGATAACGTAAATTCCATATACAATATATGGATGAATTTCACAGTAAAACACGTGAAATTAATGAATGTGTGTATATATGTATATATAGTACGGATATCATTATTAGAATAATAAAAATAGGAAAGATTAAAGAAAAAAAATGAAAACAGGAAAAAACAATAAATTAAAAATAAATAATTACCATTACAAATTTTACGCGGAATATTCTTCTATACAAGCGTCGTTCTTTACGTTAATTATACTGCCTGTTCTTTGCAGTTGAAATGTATATATATATATATATATATATATATATATATATATATATATATATATATATATATATATATATATATATATATATAAATTGAAAAATAAATGGCATTAGTTTCGTACTGACCCTTGTGTGTATATATATATATATATATATTATATTATATATATATATATATATATATATATATATATATATATATAATTCAACTAAATTTATTAAAAATAGAACTTAAATATAAGTAAATTATTCTTAATTTAATATTCTTCAGATTATATCTATTTGTAATTTTCTATCGACAAATAATCAATTTTGGGGGATTCTTCCCAAGGTAGGGCCCATACTACAGACATTGCGGATTTCCTTTAATGTCGAAGAAAATTTTCCTCCATGCAAGCAAAGATCGATATCGATTTTCAATAGAGATGTGCTTCAATAATTAGTTATGGGAGCGCGAAAGGCGAAAAACAGGTGGAGATGAGGCGAAATAGAAGCGGAAGGAAGCGTGTAAATGTCCATACTTGTTTTCTACTAGTTAATGTTTAACTTCTTGAAATAAAAGAAACAAAATGATCAGATCTCGCAATTCTAATTCGCATATTCAAAATTTCATATAACTTACAAAAAGAAGATCTACTTCAGTACGTTCAGAATGTGAGGGTATATCTGTCTAGGAAGCAGTTCTCTCCTCCATCAAACCGATTCCAGAGGGTAATATCCCGTAAGAGGCCAGATCTTCGCGTGAATCTAAGCGATAAAAGATTTTCCAAACCAATTTACGAGCTGATGTTCGAACCCTGTCAAAAAATGTATTCTATTGCGATAAATCGAAGCCTGAATTCCCATTTTACTCTGGTCTTTTCGAAATTGTAAAAACAAATTGCGAATTTGGTTTACTCTCTGAGATTCGTTTTAATAATATTATTGGAAAATCCAATTTAATTACGATTTTAAACAAACTTTAAGTAACATTTTAAATAAAATTCTAAACAAAATTTTAAATACGATTCTAAATACATAAATTAAATTCTAAATAAAATTGTCGAAAGGATTTTTAAATAAAATTTTAAATAAAGTTCCGATGGTCGCATCATTTTCTTGAAATGGAATTGCGCTTTGCTCGTTACTCTTCGCATAAATCTTGACATTTATCTCGTAATGTTGTGGCGCTTCAGCATGGCACTGGCACTGCATGTATAGGAATTTTATCCCTTCGCAACTGAGTAAATACTGGTCTGTAGCGGGGTTCTTGGGGAGGAGTGAGGCGAGTGTGTTGAAGGGGAGTAGGATTAGTGTGTTGCTGGGGGATAGGGGAAGGGTCTTAGTGTGTTGCGAGTGTTCAGTATGACATTCACGCACCAGGGTTTGCTGACATCTTTGATTTGGTGATGCAAACTCGAATCACAGTAAAAAAAATCATTGGCACTCTCTTAATGTAACGCAACTTTACCTCAAGTAACTGTGCGGAACCTATCTTAATTTAACCCTCATCAGGTAGGGTGGGGTCAGAATGATCCACATCAATTTTTCAAGTAGATATGCTCATTTCTGGTGACAGGACAATTGTGTCCTGGTCAAGTGCGTCCCGGACAAATGCGTCCCTGTCATTGGCGTCTCTGGACAATTGCGTCCGGTTTTATTTCGTCCCGGACAATTGCGCACTTCCCCAACTACTATATGAAGTTTATTTATTAGAGAAGTGAATAGAAAGTTCATTGTGACTTCACCTGCGCAATTGTCCAGGGACGCCAATGACGAGGGACGAGTATGTTTGTTATTGTAATTTTGTATGGGATATAATGCCCGGTTAGATTAATTGAATGCCCAGTTAGGTCAACTGTATGCCCTTGACGACTGGTTAGGTTAAGTTGTGATATTTTTGTTAAAACTATCGAAACTAACTTTATCTTAAGTGGACGTAACCCATAAAATTTGACAATGATGTTGCTGATGATGGATAAACTTTTAGAGAACAGTTTCGAACAGAACTTATGAACATATAACAAGTTTAATAGGTTAAAATGAAAAGTATATTTGAAATTCCGATACTAACTTTCTATTCACTTCTCTATTAAATAAACTTCATATAGTAGTTGGAGAAGTGCGCAATTGTCCGGGACGCAATTGTCCGGGACGCAATTGTCCGAGACGCAATTGTCCAGGGACGCCAATGACCGGGACGCATTTGTCCGGGACGCACTTGCCCAGGACGCAATTGCCCTAGTACCCTCCTTTCTTTGTATTTGCTACCATATGAACAAAATATTCTGATACGACTGAAAGTTCAAAGTTCTTTTTTGTGGAATAAAAACATATTTTTGAAGTTTATTACACAGGGGTCATTTTGACCCACCCTACCACTTACGATATAAATATTTTATCCTACCTGTTGAGGGTTAAACTATTTTAACCTAATCTAAACCCAACTCAAAGGGGGCTGTCAATGATTCTGACCTGACCACAAAGTGCAGTGTAGTTTCCAATGAAGCATATATATATATATATATATATATATATATATGTGTGTGTGTGTGTGTGTGTACTGTCAACTCGATACCAGACATTCTATTTAAATTCTTTGCAAAATTTTTTTTGTTTCTTTCTTCATTCAGTGCCACAGTGAAGAGTGCCACATAATGACAAAAGAAAAAGGAATTCTCGGACAAAACGTCTTCCACCTTGATATACATTGTAGTACAATCGATTGAACAAATACCAAACAGACATTAATTACAAAAAAGCGGTCATGCCATGCATGTTGTAGGAGGGAGTTTAACCTTAAATTAGCACGTTGTACGAGGGGGCTTTAACCTCAAATTAGCATGTTGTGAGAGCGAGTTTCACCCTAAATAAATCTCGAACGATACAGTTATAAAAGGCTGTAAACTGTTTTTGTAGAGAGTTTAGAAATCTCGTGTTTCAAAGTCAATACTGACGTATCTTCTTCAGTTTGATTAACATACGGAATCTGCTCTTATCCCCGACGGCAAAAATCACTTCAAGTGACGAACTTTAAAAGTTTAAAAGTCTACATTTTTAAGGAATTTTTAGAAAATAAAACGAGAAGAAAGTAAAGGGTGATCCAGAGAAATGGGACCCAAAAGAAACCCCTGTAACTCTTAAAGTATAAGTCCTTTTATAAAATCATACGCATCATTCGAAAGAGGATAGTTACAAGTTTGTACAGGATTGTGTAGGTTTTGACAATACACGACAAGATAAGATACAAAACAAAATAAAAGTGTTAGTTAAAACTAACCCTTCAAGATGACTGCATGGACTGTGGAACAGCTGCGTTTCATAACTGAGCAATATTATGAGCATGGAAGAAGTGTAGTTTCAGCTCAAAGATCTTTCAAGACAAATTTTCAGATGTCAAAATCACCTTCTAAGAAAGTAATCCGTCGGTGTGTCAGAAATGTTTCCCTAACTGGCAGCATTGGAAAAAGAAAACCAACTGGAAGAGTGCGCACAGTAAGGATAGACGAGATCATTAACAGAACTCATGAAATTGTACAGGATAATCCTAACATAAGCATCAGACGTGCTTCTCAGCTGTTAGGAGTTGGATATGGAACAACACACCGTATATTCAAGCAAAATTTAATGCTCTTTCCATATAAAATTCAAACAGTGCAACAACTAAACGATGGCGCTTTCGCACGAAGACGACAATTCTGTCAATGGATCCAACAGAAAGTAAATGACACCACCAATTTTCTAGCAACTTTGATTATGTCAGACGAAGCCCATTTTCACTTGAATGGAACTGTAAACAAACAAAATTGTCGTTTCTGGGCAACAGAAAATCCATTGAATATTACCGAAGTCCCGTTGCATAGTCAGCGTGTAACTGTTTGGTGTGGTCTTACTGCATCTCAGATCATAGGGCCGTACTTTTTCGAGGATTCCACCGGAAACACGGTCACTGTAAATGGTGATCGCTACGAAAAAATGTTGACCGATTTCCTTATTCCTAAATTAAGAGATCTTTGTCTAGAAAACCACTGGTTCCAACAAGACGGAGCTACCTGCCATACCACGAGGAACTGCATGGCAGTTTTGCAGTCAAACGTTTCCAGGCGAGTTAATCTCAAGATTTGGAGACGTTGAATGGCCCGCAAGGTCTCGGATTTTTCTCCCTTAGATTATTATCTCTGGGGATATTTAAAGAGTAGGGTCTACAGAAATAACCCAACGACCTTGCAAGAATTGAAGGCCGCCATCACAAATGAGATACAGGCCATACCACCGCACACTCTTGCAAAAGTGATGCAGAACTTACAAGCGAGAACACTGGAATGCTTGGCAACTAATGGAGCACATTTGAAAGGAGTCATTTTAAAAAAATAAATATTTCATAATAAACTTGTAACTCTACTCTTTCGAATGATATATAGTTTTTATGAAAGGAATTAAATATTAAGAATATTTGGCTTTTTTTTATGGGTCCCATTTATCTGGATCACCCAGTATTAATGAAGATTAACTCGTATGATATATATATATATAACGTAAAGAACGACGCTTGTATAGGAGATATTCCGCGCAAGACGAGAGAGAGAGAACGAAACAAATGAAAAAATGAGGTAACCACCCGGGAATCAAACCCGGGATCTTCCGATTGCCGGTCAGATGCGATAACCATTACACCATGGGCCTCGCTCTTTCAAATGCCGTAATTCTTCTACATACTCGCAGAAACCAATGCCCCAAGGGGGCACCTCCCGCATGCCGTAACATTATATACATTCAACTGCAAAGAACACGCAGTATAAATAACGTAAAGAAACGACGCTTGTATAGGAGATATTCCGCGCAAGACGAGAGAGAGAGAACGAAACAAATGAAAAAATGAGGTAACCACCCGGGAATCAAACCCGGGATCTTCCGATTGCCGGTCAGATGCGATAACCATTACACCATGGGCCTCGCTCTTCCAAATGCCGTAATTCTTCTACATACTCGCAGAAACCAATGCCCCAAGGGGGCACCTTCCGCATGCCGTAACATTATATACATTTAACTGCAAACACGCAGTATAATTAATGTAAAGAACGACGCTTGTATAGGAGATATTCCGCGCAATCGGAAGATCCCGGGTTCGATTCCCGAGTGGTTACCTCATTTTTTCATTTGTTTCGTTCTCTCTCTCTCGTCTTGCGCGGAATATCTCCTATACAAGCGTCGTTCTTTACGTTAATTATACTGCGTGTTTGCAGTTATATATATATATATATATATATATATATATATCAGTTAGTTAAAAACATCGAAAGCATTTTCAGTCAAGGTATTTTATGGGTTTCTTCACCCATGTGAATTAGTTGGACTGTTTTTTTTTACCACATTTTTCTCTTTTTCACATTATTTTACATTTTTAATGTAAATGTTTGCAATTATTTTGTTTGTTAAATAATGGTCATTATGTAAAAGAATATATATATATATATTTTATAAGAAATAGGTTTCGTTTACCTTTTATCTGTACTAAAATAGTGAGGCTACGAATTGTATCTTGGTAGCAACACTGCATTTTAATTGTATTAGTAAGCGAAGGGCGTATAGGCCTACGTGAATTTATAAATAAATTTTACAACCACTGTCGATAAATGTAGAGATAAATGTAAATAATAATTCAGATTCCAATTCTTCATTGTTTACAAGACAATTCTGAGACAATACGAATACAGAATTCAGTATAAAGGACGTGTGTGAGGTGACTCAACCCACACAGCTCTACTTGACCAGGTGGAATCAAAGGCTTTTCGTCTCATCAATTCTCCGCCTCTTACTGACTGTCTTCAATCACTCTCTCTTCGCCGCAATGTTGCCTCACTCTCTCTTCACTGTCGCTATTATAACGGACACTACTCTTTTGAACACTCTAACTGCGTGCATCCTCCTTTACCTCCTTTAAGGAAAGCACGCAGCACCAGACTTTCTACACATTCTCATTCCTTTTTTGTCTAACTCTCGAACGCCCTTGGCTCCTCCTTCCTGCATAAAAAAAGTACTACATCTTAATATAGAATTGTCAAGTATGGTTGAGATTATATATATATATATATATAGGGTGTCCCAAAAAACCTATATACTCTTTATAGCATGGGAGAAGAAATCCTACGGCGATTTGAGGACAATCCAAGCGCAAGCACGCGAGGTGTTGCACGTATCCTCGGTGTGAACCACGACCTGGTCTGGAGAGTGTTGCACGAGCAGCAACTTGCCATGGACGATACCCGCCCAAACATTGACGGCGAACCGTTCTTGATGAGCATGCACCCGTGTAGCATGTGGATTTGCGTGCGCCCACACGTGAGAATTGTGCATGTTAAACACACCCTCACGTGTGAAACAGCCCTCATCTGAGAACAGCACATAAGCCGGAAAATTAGGCTGCACCGCTGTCTGCTGCAGAAACCAGCGTGCGAATTCCACACGAAGAGGGTAATCCCGAGGTTGTAATGCCTGGACTCTCTGACGATGAAACGGATGTAACTGCTGCTCGTGCAACACTCTCCAGACCAGGTCGTGGTTCACACCGAGGATACGTGCAACACCTCGCGTGCTTGCGCTTGGATTGTCCTCAAATCGCCGTAGGATTTCTTCTTCCATGTCAGGAGTGCGCACGTTTCTCTCCCCGACCAGTGTCATGCATGTTTGCATGGAATGTTCCAGTTTCTCGCAGTCGCCGATGCAAATGCGCAAACGTTTGGTGGTTTGGCACACGTCTGTTTGGGAAGCGCTGTCGGTACAACCTCACAGCAGCTCTTCCGTTTCCATTGGCAGCCCCATACACCATATGCATGTCAGCCATCTCAGCAGTCGTGAAGCGCTCCATGTTACGCGTACTACGTCCGATTTAAGAATGCCCGCGGCAAGCGCGAGTCTAGCTAGCCCACTTCACCTTTTAGCCAATTGCAGCGGCGCCCTCTCGCGCCGAATGGTGACGTCAGCGGACATACACTTATAGACGAAAAGGGTTTGTCTTGGTGTTGCCTATCCCCCATTACAATTTGTACAGAAAGTTTTCAAACACCCTGTATATATTTATATATATATATATATATATATATAATTGTAAATTTCGAAATGAATTGTCACACGTCAATTGGGAAAGGTAATGGGGATCTCCAACGCAAAACTAATGTGGGAATTGTTTGAAACAGTATTTAGGACTATAAATGAGGAATGTGTACCGTACAAAATTAAGTGTGCGAAAGTAAACAACAAGCCCTTGTGGTTTACTTCTTGAGTAGGAGATATTATAAAGAGTAGAGATAGGGCTTATAGGCTACATAAGTGCGATAAAGACAATTTGTGGTTACGAAACAACTACATATCTCTAAGGCGTGAAGGGAAAAGTGTAATAAAAAAGTCCAACGCGAATTTGAAATCTCCATAGCTCGTGACGGCAAAGAAAACACCAAGCGATTCTTTCAATACGTCAACAATAGAAATCCAGTAAAAAGTGTCTTGGGGCCGTTGAAAAATTTTAACGGAGAGCTAGTTTCTGAAAACAAGCAAATGGCTACCTTGCTAAACGAATTTTTTAGGTCAGTTTAGAAGATGTAACGAATATCCCTACGGTCATAGATATAATACCTTTTGATAATGGCAATACTTTGGATAATATTGTGGTTAGTGAAATGGAGGTAATGCGCTATATTGATAAAATGAAAATGTGTAAATCACCGGGGCCGGATTCCATATATCCCATACAACTAAAAGAATTAAAAGAAAGCATTGTTGTGCCGCTAACAAAGATTTTTAATGCGTCTATTTCTGAGGGGTGCGTATCAGATAATTTCAAGTTAGCAAATGTAACCCCTATCTTTAAGAAAGGCGATAAAGGTGCGGCGGGAAATTATAGACCAATCAGTTTAACGTCTGTTGTAGGTAAGCTACTGGAATCAATAATTAGAGATCGTATAGCCGAACACTTAGAATTACATAACTTGGTTAGAAATACGCAGCACGGTTTTAGGTAAAACAAATCTTGCTTAACTAATCTTTTAGAATATTTTCAAAGCGTGGTTGAAGTTTACGATAGTCATCGGGCGGTTGATGTAGTGTATTTAGATTTTCAAAAAGCATTTGACGCCGTACTGCACAAAAGACTCATTGAAAAAATAAGGCTTATGGAATCAGGGGTGTAGTAATAAATTGGACAGAAGAATGGTTGTGAGGTAGGAAACAGAGGATGGTCGTTGATGGAGCGGAGTCGTCTTGGGCTAATGTAGCGATCGGCGTTCCTCAGGGTTCTGTATTGGGCCCCTTGCTTTTTCTTATATATATTAACGAGTTAGATGTTGGCCTAGTCAGTACAGTTTCAAAGTTTGCGGATGACACGAAGTTGGGTGGTAGGGCGATTAATGATGAAGATAGAGGTAAAATCCAGGAAGATCTGAATAAAATCGTTGATTGGTCAGTCACATGGCAAATGAGATTTAACGTCGATAAGTGAAAAATTTTACATATTGGTTCGCGTAACAGTAATTTTGCGTATAGTATGTCAGGGAAGGAGTTAGCAAGCGTAGCGCAGGAAAAAGATTTAGGAGTTATAGTCACAGGTGATCTAAAAGTAGCGAAACAAAGTACAGCAGCGGTCAATAAAGCGAACAAAGTGCTAGGTTTTATAGCTCGGAATTTTGAGTACAAATCGCACGATATTATTGTTCTTTATAAATCATTAGTTAGACCCCATTTGGAGTACGCGATCCAATTTTGGAATCCGTATATGCGAAAAGATATAGACAAAATCGAAAGAATTCAAAGACGAGCAACTGAGATGATTCTGTCGCTTAGATCGAAGTCGTACGAGGATAGGATTAAGGATTTAAAATTGACTACAATCAAGACTAGGAGGCTAAGGGGTAATCTAATCCAGGTTTTCAAAATTATGAATGGGTTCGATAACGTAGATAGAGATAGCTTTTTCGAAGTATCTCAATATCATAGGACTAGAAATAACGGGTGTAAGTTGACAAGTAGAAGGTTCGAGACAGCAGTTGCCAGAAACCTTTTTACGCAGAGAATAATAAATAGTTGGAATAGTTTGCCGGAAGAAGTAATTAGTAGCACGTCTATAAACATGTTTAAAAATCGATTAGACGCATATGTTGATAGATTGGGTATAGTTTAAGGCAGTAAAATTAAGGCTTTGTGGTTCGGAACCCACGTAAAATTGTAGGTCCTCTCCGCCACCACAGAGGACATGCACATTGCACAATACACAATTACGAACACAGTTAGGTAGACCAGCCATGAGTGGATCCTAGGGTCCTTGTTGGTCTGAAACATTATAACAATTTATATATATATATATATATATATATATATATATATATATATATATATATATATATATATATATATATATATATATATATATATATAATATACTTTTCCTTTTAACCTTCCAAATGTTCCGTGCAATGATTCCTCATTTCACGAATTTCAAGCGTTCCGCTATATACACCGTCTGCCAAAAAAAGGGTTCACTCTAAAAACAGCCATGAAATCAACATTTATTAACCAGTCATAATGAAACTCGTATAGCGCAAAACTATGTAAACAGTATATAGGTACACCAATTTTCAGATTATTATATTCAAAATTAATGATTTAATGAGGATTGTTTATGTTCAACAAATTTTGTTGGTGAACATCGCTCCAGTTTTAAATTCTGGGAGTCCACAAAGGCGGTAAAACTTTGGTAATAAAATTTTTATTCTCATTTTAGTTATAAAATACATCATAAGATTTATAAAATATAGGAAATGCCTCCATTAAAAAACCATGAAAATAAAAAAAGTATTTTGAATTTCGAAACAGAACTTAAATCCTAAGTTTACAAACGAAATCAAATTAACATTTTAGTCTTTTGGAATTCCTATTAATAAAATTCTTCAATGTGTTTTCCGTCTGTTTCAACGCTGACGCAAGTGATCAACATTTCTCACCCTGCTCCTGTAAACTCTCTGTGTCAAATTTTCCCAGATTCCATAGTCAAAAGGGCTCAAGTCAGGACTGTTAGGTGGCCAGTTTTGGGGTTCACGTAATTCTGGGACATTATTTTTTAAGTATTCCACAGTTGATATTGCTGTATGGGACGTCGCTCCGTCTTGCTGAAAAAGATAATCACCGTTGGCCAAATTTTGCATTTCGGGAAGTATGTTTCGCAGCAGAGTATTTCGATAGTACAGTGTTCGGCATTGACTTTTACACCAGGCTCAATAAAATGAATGGATGTTTTTCTTAACTTTGATATGTCAACTGATACCATGACACTAGCTAAGAAATGACTTCTGGTTACGAAAAGTCTGCTATCAGGTATTTCATTCTTACATTGGACGTGCGAGTAAACTCTGTCATTTTGACTGTTACGAGGTGGCTCCACAGTGAATCTCTTTTCATCAGTGAGAAAAGCCTTTGAAAGTTTATTACATGTTACTCATCGTAAGATTTGTTTTGATCTTTGAACTCGTTTCTGCTCATTCGTTTGAGTAATCTTTTGCCCGTGCACTCTTTGAAAAGGTTTTAGTTGAAGATCTTGTTTAATTATGCGTCTCACACTAGTTTCTGATAATTGTAACCCTTTGATACGCGAGCTGGTGTCATATGTGTTCCTGGTTAGTTTTCCTGACTTAATATACGTTCTTCGACGTCGTCAATATTGTCTTGTACGCGAACAGTTTTTGGTCGCCCACTTCCCTCTCTTCTTTTGATATCCCCAGTCTCGTCAATTTTCTTTAGAAGCTTTCCCAAACCACCAAGAGTCCATCCTTTGTTGGGGAATTCAGAGAATAGTTTCGTTGGTCCATATCCACTTTCTAGTCTATAATGCTTAATTATAATCTTATCTTCCTCTGAAAATGGCATATTCAAGATATTTTATAACCCTGCAAAAAAAAATCGTATATTAGAATTTACAAAAGTGAAAATGGAAATAAAGGATTGTTGATTAGTTTGTCGAGCATCAGTTGTGGTATTATTAGAGAAATATTTAATAAATCGTTATTTTTGATAGCTTCGAACTGAAATTTGGTTTACAGGTAGATGTTTTATGTATCTTTTATGTTTATAAGTTTCATACTGATTGTTTGAAAAATGTTGGATCCATGGATGTTTTTAGAGTGAACCCTTTTTTTTGGCAGACGGTGTATTAATAATGATGAAACGTTTTCGAAAGAAGTCAAACTTGCATCATCAATGGTATTATTCATTCAAATTAGTTTCAAATACGGCTCACAATGAAAGGACTCTAAAAATTCTGGACTCTCTCTCTCTCTCTCTCTCTCTCTCTCTCTCTCTCTCTCTCTCTCTCTCTCTCTCTCTACGTCATGTTGAGTAATTATGATAAGAGTAGGGCGACTGATATACTTTATCTCGACTTTCAGAAAGCCTTTGATAAGGTACCTCACCGCCGGCTAATGGCGAAAGTCCGCGCGCTGGGTATCGGTGGGAAAGTAGGTAGGTGGATTGAAAACTGGCTGAAGAATAGGCGGCAGAGGGTTGTAATTAAAGGGGCTAGTTCGGGTTGGGCCTCTGTCACTAGCGGGGTTCCTCAGGGTTCCGTTTTGGGGCCGCTGTTGTTTATCATTTACATAAATGATATAGACGGTGGCATCGTCAGTCGGATCGCCAAATTCGCTGATGACACCAAGCTCGGGCCAATGTTGGGACGCCGGAGGCGATCGAGCAACTGCGTGCGGACCGAGGTAGGATAGGAGAGTGGTCCGAAAAATGGCAAATGCCGTTCAACTTGGGTAAATGCAAGGTGATGCACATTGGCTACGCCAATCCCAAGTCGGACTACTCGATGTTGGGGAGTAATATTGAGGCGACTGATTTGGAAAAGGACTTGGGTGTGCTAATTAGCAGCGACCTTAAGTTTACCAAACAGTGCGTAGAGGTGGAAAAGAAAGCCCAGAAGCTGTTGGGTTATATCAGGAGGCAATTTCAGTTTCGGAACAAGGAGATTGTGCTCTCTCTGTACAATTCCCTCGTTCGGCCGCACCTGGAGTATGCTGTGCAGTTCTGGTCGCCTACCCTCAGGAAAGATATTGAGAGGCTGGAGCGAGTGCAGGCGAGGGCCACAAAGTTAATCCCTTCCGTTAGGCATATGGGCTACAATCGACGCTTACGCGCCCTGAACTTGTTTTCGCTGGAAACTCGGAGGCTGCGCGGTCAACTCATCGAGGTTTTCAAGCTGTTACGCGGGTTCAACGATGTCGATTTTAGAAGCATGTTTAGTTTAAATGATAACCCAACTCGCAACAATGGTTGGAAGTTGGATTTGAAACGGTTTAGGACTATTGTATGTGGGAATTATTTTATGTATAAGATCTGTGACACAGGGAACAGTTTACCTTCAGAAGTTGTGAACAGTTCCTCTGTGGATCATTTCAAGAAAAGGTTAGACCAAATCTTGCACACTATTTGAGTGTGTAGAAAATTTTCCCTGGCACCCGTTGCCATTGGTACCTCCTCGGTATGGGCCGCAAGGCCCTTTGAGGTACTTCTTTTCCTTGTAACTCCTTGTAACTCTCTCTCTCTCTCTCTCTCTCTCTCTCTCTCTCTGATAATCCGACCTCACGGTATTCCGATTATTCCGCCGCATTGCTTCGGGCTGTTTGTATTTCTTTTATAAAAAAATTTACTGTAAATATATATATGTACATTACTGTAATTAAGTACTATCAAGACCAACTGCATGGATAATCTTGTGAGTTGTTTACATAATTTACACCTATTCTACTTACTTTACACTTTTTTTTACTATAATAGTAATATTAGATAGTTTAGAATAAAAATATCAGCAACTTTATAAAAAGTGTTCAAAAGAACAGCAGGATTTTCGCAATAAACTGATAAACTCATATATCTTAGGATGGAGCCCGTACTATTCCGAATTTTCGGCTATTCTGACCCATCGACTGTCGTATTAAATCGGATTAACGATGAGTTAATATATATATATATATATATATATATATATATACTCGGAATAGCGCCCCTAAGAATAATAATGATTATTTTAGTAGATTGTGACCTTTAAAGAAAATTGTTCTCAACGTTTTTTGACATTTATTATCATCATTTGATAATACTGTAAAGAACGTTCCCTGGTTGACATTTACGTGTCTGAACGTATCAAATTTATCAACCAAATTCAGTGAACGTCATGATTTGGTGAACGAATGCCATTTATACGAAATGGAAAATCACCGAAAAGAAAATCACCGTGGAGTTTAACTTTGCCTAACCTGACTCCGAGTTAACTTAAGCTAATGTAACCAAAACTACCTTAACGTAATTGAACTTAATCTAACCCAAAATTAACTTAATCTAACTCAACCTAACAACCAAAACTAGGAAACTAAAAGATAATCTACCTATTAACCTATTAAAAATGTAACCCAATTTAACCTAACTTAACCTAGAATTTAATTTAATTTAACCTGATCTAACCAAAACTAACCTAACCTAGAATTTAATTTAATTTAACCTAATTTAACCCGATCTAACCAAAACTAACCTAACCTAACCTAAAAGGTAAACTACCTAATTTAACATTATTTAACCCAATCAAACCAAAAGTAAGTTAACCCAATTTAACCTAACCTAACCAAAACTAATTAAACTAAAAATTAACCTAAACTGACCAAATCTGATCTTACCTGTTAAGTTAGGTTAAATTAAGTTTCCATAATTTCAATTTTTAATGATTTTTCATTTCGAGGGAATGGTATTCAGAGCAAAGTATGCCCAGTCGGGCATGCTTTTGACCTCGCGGTTAATTTCCAATTTCACTACTTTTAATATATTTTTTATATATATTCGTAATAATAATTTATTGAAAATGAATTCTCACTTGAAGGCAAATCAGAAATTTATTTATTTTTTATTATCATTATTATATGGGATAGCAGGCATAGTTATTATATGAGATAGCAGGGGCATAGTTTTGGTAAAATGTTCGTCTAAGAACGTAAAACTTTTAAAAGGTAGAAAAATTAATAATTAGCTACGATTTTTTATTTTTTTATTTTATTAGTTACCCCCAAAAAGTCAAATATTCAAAAGAAAATATTATTACTAATTATTAATTTTAGTTTTTTTTATAGAAATTTTGTTTCTAGACGAATTTTTTTCATGAACTGTATATCTTATATATTACAGGGTAATCCAGAAAACAAAAAATCGGGAATTTGGGAAAATTCTGCTATACTACTAACCAAAATTATATTTATATATATATATATCAGGTAATTTTTTTAAATATCTTACACTTCAAAAGGTTTGTATTTTTCTTTTGTTAACTGAAATAAATGTATGAAATTGTTACTGTACCTTCTCTACATATTAGGAATTAGTTCCCTAATGCAAAACATGTTCTATGTTCCCTCAGCTCATTAACTCCGCACACGAACAATGTTTGTTTTATTAACAGAGGTTGTTCAATTCAAAAATTCAAAAAGTGTTTTATGGAAATGCCTACCTTTCCTTTCAACCTTTCAAATGTTCCGTGCGATGATTCCTCATTTCACGAAGGTGAAGCTTGTCGCCCCTCCTCCTCTCATACTCATATAGTATTACAGTATGTGAGTAATCGGACGCAATGTATGATAAATCTTCGATGCGGTGGCTTTGGCAGGTTACGGAGAAATGATGCAACGACGAAATGATGACTTCTTGTACATAATAAATAAATTAAAAATCCCTTAAAAATTGTCATGCTTTTATTTCAGTTAATAATAATTTTGTGTGTGTGTGTGTGTGTGTGTGTGTGTGTGTGTGTGTATGCGCGCGCGCGTAGGATTAGAAGAAAATTTTCGTTATCTTAACCCCTTTTTTGAATGCAGGAAGGAGGGGCCATGGTAATAAACAAAAATTGGTCGTACTGTACCATATCGTATGGTTGCCTTAACTATTTGGTTTGGTTGTCAAATAGTTTAGTATGCGTGGTATTTGGGTTGGGTCTCACCGCATTCTAGGCCATTCATCCCATCCGTGTCCGCAAATATAATTCCCATTCTAAGCCATTCCCATAGACAATTCCCATTCTGTGCCATTCCCACTTCATGCATTTTCATTCCCACCCACGGCTTTTCCCACTTTGGTCCGGGTTAGGTTACCATTTGTTAGGTTAGGTTATGATTGGTTAGGATACGATAAGTTAGGTTACGATTGGTTAGACTAATGTTAGGTGAGGTTATGAGTGGTTAAAATAAGTTAGGTTAGGAAATATTAGCTCCATTTGGCGCCGTTTCCGCGACAGAAACATTGTGTCCCAAATCAAGACACGCTTTTGTCAAATATGGATTTTTCACTTTTGGTCATTTTCATTTGAGGACCGAAAATGGGAATGGGAATGGCATAGAATGGGAATGGCATAGGATGGGAATGGCATAGAATGGAACTGGCATAGAATGGGAATGGCATAGAATGAGAAATAATCTTTTGAATGTTGTACCCAAGGTGTTTTTTTCCTTGCTTTCAGTGTACCATACCGATAAGGATACAAAAGAGAGATACGCATCGGTTCCTTACTGACGATGCTTTCGGAGAAAAATGTGGTTATTAATGAAATACCTCTCAAACCTTTTAAAATTTAATGCGGTATTTTACCATTTGGTTCTGCTAACGCCAGACGATTTTGTTTAATCTTAAAAAAGATCGTTCAGCCTTAAAACAAAAACCATGCTCATTATTTTTTCTCAGTCAAAATTTTAAATTTTTACTACTACCACATATATATATATATATATATATATATATATATACACTAGGTGAGGTACCCGGCGTTGCCCGGGTTAACTGAATGCCCGGTTAAGTCAACTGAATGCCCAGTTAGGTCAACTGAATGCCCCCAAAACCCTTCACCCCCTTTATGTAACTTGGGGGCTAACCCCCTCCCCATTACCTCCACCCCTCCCCATTACCCCCACCCCTCTCCCCACTTACCCCCACCCCCACCCTTCCCCCATTACTGCCCGGGATAAATTTCACAAACAGACAGGCTAAACTACAGAAAAGAACGCAGCCGTGAAAATTTTGAGCTTCACATTGTGTCAAGATTTCTGAATCTGATCAGATATCCCCCCAAAACCCCCCTGACCAAATAATTTAACTCCCAATTACTGTCGGTTCAATTATTTGGTCAATAAAACTATAGAAAAGAACACAGTCATGAAAATCTTGAGCTTCACATTGCCGCCCGTAATACAAACAGACAAACAGACAGGCTGACCGACTCTGTGTTGACATTCCTCATCCCGTAAGAGGGTCCCGTGCCAAATTTGGTAGCTCGAGGTCAAACGGTTTGCGCTTGCATAAAGGACAGACAGTCAGACAGACAGACAGAAGGCGAAAATATATAATCTATGTTATATATTTTCGCCTTTCTGTCTGTCTGTCTTTCTGTCCTTTATGCAAGCGCAAACCGTTTGACCTAGAGCTACCAAATTTGGCACGGGAACCTCTTATGGGATGAGGAATGTCAACACAGAGTCGGTCAGCCTGTTTGTTTGTATTACGGGTGGCAATGTGAAGCTCGAGATTTTCATGACTGTGTTCTTTTCTATAGTTTTATTGACCACATAATTGAACCGACAGTAATTGGGAGTTCAATAAATCTTGACACAATGTGAAGCTCAAAATTTTCACGGCTGCGTTCTTTTCTGTAGTTTAGCCTGTCTGTTTGTCTGTTTGTGAAATTTATCCCGGGCAGTAATGGTGGAAGGGTGGGGGTGGGGGAGAGGGGTGGGGTAATGGGGAGGGGTTGGAGTAATGGGGGAGGGGTTAGCCCCCAAGTTGCATAAAGGGGGTGAGGGGGTTTTGGGGGGCATTCAGTTCACCTAACCGGGCATTCAATTAACCCGGGCAACGCCGGGTACCTCACCTAGTATATATTATATATTTTCGCCTGTCTGTTTGTCTGTCCTTTATGCAAGCGAAAACCGTTTGACCTAGAGCTACCAAATTTGGCACGGGAACCTCTTATGTGATGAAGAATGTTAATAAATTAAATAATTAAAATTACTGGCCCGAAGGCCCCAGCACCGCGATTAAACAACAGAAAAGAACGCAGCCGTGAAAATGTTGAGCTTCACATTGTGTCAAGATTTCTGAATCTTAACATTTTCATGACTAATTATTTGGTCAACTATAGAAAAGAACACAGTCATGAAAATCTTGAGTTTCACATATAATTATTTTTTAGGACGACTTCAAACCGTTTGACCTAGAGCTACCAAATTTGGCACGGGAACCTCTTATGGGATGAAGAATTTCAACACAGAGTCGGTCAGCCTGTCTGTTTGTCTATTTGTGCGAATAGTTACAGGAAGTTAATGTGGCAATGTTTTTTTGCAGTTTTTGAAAATCCCAACAACTTTACCATGCCACCAAAGAAACGGGCAAGTTTGGGCAGATCTACATCAGCAGCCAGAAAAAATAAAGAGGCCCGGAAGCAGGAAAGCTCACAAGAAAGACAATCGCGCCTTGAAGTTGACCGTGAACGACATGCAACAGTCAGAGCAAGAGAAAACCTTCAAGAAAGACAATCACGTCTTGAAGCTATCCGAGAAAGTGTAGCAGCTACCTGAGCAAGAGAAACACTGCAAGAAATACAATAGTCTTGAAGCTGTCCGAGAAAGTGTAGCAGCTACCAGAGAAAGAGAAACACCCCAAGAAAGACAATCACGCCTTGAAGCTGACCGTGAACGACATGCAACAGCAATGTGAAATTTATCCCGGGCAACGCCGGGTACCTCAGCTAGTATATATATACATATATATATATATATATATACTAGGTGCGGTACCCGGCGTTGCCCGGGTTAATTGAATGCCCGGTTAGGTCAACTGAATGCCTCCCAAAAACCCCTCACCCCCCTTTATGCAAATTGGGGGCTAACCCCCACCCCTCTCCCACCCCCACCCTTCCACCATTACTGCCCGGGATAAATTTCACAAACAAACAGACAGGCTAAACTACAGAAAAGAAGGCAGCCGTGAAAATTTTGAGCTTCACATTGTGTCAAGATTTCTGAATCTGATCAGATATCCCCCAAAACTCCCCTGACCAAATAATTACTGTCGGTTCAATTATTTGGTCAATAAAACTATAGAAAAGAACACAGTCATGAAAATCTTGAGCTTCACATTGCCGCCCGTAATACAAACAGACAGGCTGACCGACTCTGTGTTGACATTCTTCATCCCATAAGAGGTTCCCGTGCCAAATTTGGTAGCTCTAGGTCAAACGGTTTGCGCTTGCATAAAGGACAGACAGAAAGGCGAAAATATATGATATTATATATATATATATATATATATATACGTTATAACCCCTCCGTCTATGGCCCTGGGGTGGTTCGGAGTCGACGGGGGTTCTGGTTAGGAGGCAGCAACGGATATTTTTTCTATAATATTCTAATTTTTCTCTCACTTCTTTTTTCTCTTTCTATAATACTCTGATACTTTCTCTGATACTAAAATTATCGACTTTACTGACTAAGTTCTTCTGAAGAGAGCCGAACTCGAAGGGGAAAATAAAAAGTTTCTCTTACTGTAATTTACTTCTAAAAAATGTACAGGTTGTGCTCTGAATTTACAGGGGTAGAGGTTCGACCTCTTTCGACCATGGCTCAGGCCGGAATCTAAAAAAATTAAGGAGGCAAGGGGCCTCTGCCCCCTCCTCGCAGCGAGGCTGCTAACAAGGGAGTCTCGTAGTAATGACCAAAGAAGAGTGAAGTTAATTTTACAATTACATGTATCATATAAGTCTAAATGTTGGGGGAATGCAGTTGAAGGTTAAGTTCCCCCCTTTTAAACACATGATCAGATGAAAGATTGCAAATAAAAATTAAAAAAAAATAAATAAAAACTAATCGTATTTTCGCCGAGTATACATTTCTGAAGGCGATATAATTTCGTAGTAGTACATAAGTACAATCTAAGTACATCATTGAGTACGTTGTAATTTTGGTTCATTACAATTACCAATTAATTCACATTCGCTTATTATCGTTATTAAAGTACATTACATTATATTAAATTATTACATTTAATTACAATTTTATTAAAGTACATTAGTCACTTACAATTCTTAGTGTTTTTATATTTATATATAGTTATTAGTACAACACAAAGTACATGGGCACAAACGTATATAACATAATATACAACATAATATGTTATAAATTTGAATCAGAGCGAGAGGAGATTTTTATCTTAGAAGCGTTCGCTTCTGCCGTAGTTAGCGGAATTTGATCACTTACCTAAGCATTTTCGAGTTCATTGCGGGAGGTGAAATAATTAAAAATTAAAATTAAAAAAAATAATACACGAGAACGTATTTGCGCATTTTCGAACGAACAGATACGAATGCATAAAGTTTTGCATTTCATAGACTGACACGAGTAAAAATGAATATTTAACAGAATTGATATCGGATAATGGTCAAAATAAGATATGGACGTATGGGCGAATATGGTTCAATGATAATATTTATACTGCATAACACCACAAATAAATAATGACGTATAGAGAATGAAGTTTTTTATATTAAAGAATTTACCCTACATTGAATATGGAAGATGTCCAAATACTAAACACGTGATTCAGTGTTCAAGGTATGGAAACCGTGAAGTAAATTTAAGTTATTTTATGACGTCATAGTGTATAAGTCATTATTGGAAGGATTTAAAAGAAACGAATTAGAGACAAAGAGTGGGTATTAAGGACTAAGAAGTACAACTACGGATTCCAATCCTGTTATATGCAATGTGTATGCATAATCTAGGGACGAGGGTGAGATGCAAGACAACCATAATTAATTATAATAAATTCTATAACAAATGAAAAATGGAAAATGGATACGATTAAACCATAGAAATGGTAGATCGTAGGGTTGTGACACAAACAAAAATAGAAAGCTACAAATAAATTTTTTATCCAAAATCGCATCAGGCGATTTTGGTTTCTCATGTAAAAATGAATATGGATTATTCATTGTTCATATTTACACACACACACACACACACATATATATATATATATATATATATATATATATATATATGTGTGTGTGTGTGTGTGTGTGTGTGTGTAAATCACTGACAGTTCTGAATCCAATTCTCAACAACTCTAACACAAATAAAACTTTTGTATAATATTAGATGTCTAATTGTAATATAGACACTAATATTTCTCCTTTAATTAAATTCCACGGAGCGTTTACCCTCGCACAATTCCCTCTTATCCTAAACACTTTCAACGATGTAAACACGTAAATTGGAGGAGAATGTAGACACCAATCGACCAGGAAAGTACTCCCGAAGGGGGACGTTAGGCAGGAGACAGCGAATGCTGGAACCCCCTTTTCTCCTGTCATTGTCTTCCTCAGCTAATCTTTTTTTGTGTCTACTCTACGAGCAGTCCAACATGCTCTCAAACACACACACACACACACACACACACCAACACACACACACAACACACACTTCTACCCATATTCCTCACCTAGACATACGTACATTTTACACAATATACAATCTTAAAAAAAAAAGCCACTTCCCATACCTTGATTTCGTCTCTCTTCTTTTTATTCTTCTTCCATTGGCGGCGGGGGCATTTTTGCGGACATTCGCCCTTGGCCATTCCTTCCTTCCTTCGAAGAAATTATAGCCTTTAAGAAGTTTTTATAAATTTACAACGTTACTCGAGAAAATGTACAGACTGTACATATATATATTAACAAGAAAAAGTGGTATTCCACATAAAACAAATTCAGAATAATGTTCATAAATGTTGCCTTCTTTTAAAATTGTTTGGATTTGCCATGTTTTGCTTAAAGTGTAAAGATACACCGTAGCCACGTTATTACACCTCTTCCCGTAAGATTAGCGAGGTTGAGTGATACTGCGTTTGGGTGGTAGTAATAGTTGGATGGGGAGCCGTTTTGTACACCTAGATGATATAACGACCCTTGGCTCGAGTTCCACGTTAAAGGATATGTCCCCTCTGTCAATGTCAAACAAAAAAACAATTGCCTTATATAAATTACGCGTTTGCGATGAAATTTCCAAAATAACGTGCGCAAACTCAAAGACTTTTCATGATACCTCATAATTATCAACGCGTCTCGTCAAAACATACAGGCTACTTATATCTTAAAACATATTGCGCAAGTTTTGTCGTAACACTTTTCCATAAACCTCTGAATGTATAAATATACATTTGATATCAAAAGGAGTTTTATAGTTACGGTAATTTACGAACCTTCCGTTATGAAAGCAATTTTAAAACTCCAAATTTAAATTTCCAAATAATTCCATTTTTCAAATTTTAAAAATTTTGCCAATAAAAACTCAAAAATTTTAAGTGCGGGTAATTAATTTGGATCTCTCAAAACCAATTACGATGAAAACCTGATAAAAGTAAAATTGTATGTATGTATGTGTGTATGCAGGGTCGGCGGAAGCCCTTTAACATTAGGGGGGGTGAGAGCAACATTTCAAATTTTGACATCCTTAAATTATTTCATACATTGGCTATCCCATGTTGAAAAATATTACTCCGAACATAATTTCGAGCTAACAACCTAAAAAACTGTATAATACACCCAAGAATCATTATAAAACCTTTAATGGCCTAATACTAGTACGAATTACCGTACATAAATTGATTACTATATTTGGTATTTCGAGCACTGAACATTACCATTACATATAATTACAGCAATGTTAAAATGTATGAAAAGGTGACTGTGCAAAAGACATTAGAAATTGAATCGGTAGTCGAGACGAGATTGGAGGGGATACTAAGACACTGTATTAATTGTAAATCACAGAGTTGTTTAGAGAAGATCTTTCGCTGTTATTTTCCTTCTGTAATAAAATGATTGCCGTTAAACTATAAGCTGCAAAAAGAGACTCGATAAAATTTTAACAATTTTACATTTTTAAGTTTACTTAAATATCATTTCACATTCTTTACTACGTGTTATGGGCTTAACATGCTGTATATTTGACAAAAAAAATATTTGTGGGGTGGCAAATGACCCCTATTTGCCTCCCCTGCCCCCCCTGTTCCGGCGCCTCTGCGCGTATGCGAGAATCTAAAGTATGCAAAGATTCGTAACAAGATTTTCTCCGCTTTCGCTTTCATCCTCAATTAAACTAATAAAAGATGAGAGTCATATTTTAGCTGCAGAAACCTTAATTCCACTGTAGAAGAGAGAAGATTTACATAAAATTATCTCTCTCTCTCTCTCTCTCTCTCTCTGTATATATATATATATATATACCGCAGAAACCCCGTTAAAGAACTCTTATACGCTAATACTTAGATATATATCGTAAAAGGTCGGTCATAAGGCTTCATTAAACATATAAAATGCTTTCGAATCTTCTTAATTAAGTCGCATATAACATATGCTATTAAATATTCACTAAGTTCAGTGCTGTATTTTCAACAGCAAACCACAAATCTACACAAACAGTGGTGTGTAATTGTGTATTACTCATGTATTTTGTTCATTACTTCTCACCCACCACCACCACACACACACACACACACACAGAAAAAAAAATATATATATACAGGTGTCCATAAATTATATTTACAAATTCAATTCAATTTCAATGGAATTTGTAAATATAATTTATGGGCACCCTGTATATCATACAGTTTAAAACGAAATACAGTATTTATGTTCAGCATAAAATCACGGAGGCCGATATAAACATATTCCATCACTATGCAAAACGTTCCCATGATTTGTATGTTATACATACAAACATAAAAGGTCCCGCGTGCATGGTTTATCAGGAGCATGATACAACTGAATTTTAGGATCTTTTAAACTATTCCCCCCCCTAGCTTCAGAAAGGGGGGACATAGTTTAAAAGGTCAATATTAGGGGGGAGATAATTGAACAGGTTTTGCATATTTACATAATAGAATTTTTAAGATATGTATATAAGATACATACAGTATCTTGAAAATCTATTATATTCTATCATATTTCCTGTTTATAGAGAACCATTATTTTAGGATAAAATTTGAATGCCCGGTTAGGTCCAACTGTACGTCCTTGACAATTGGTTAGGTTTAAGTCGTGATATTTTCGTTAGTTTTAACAAAAATATCACGACTAAACCGAACCAATCGTCAAAGGCGTACAGTTGACCTAACCGGGCATTCAAATTTTATCCAATGTAAATAATGGTTCTCTATTTATTATATGTTTGCAATAAATAATAAATTTGTTGTTATTGTTTTCTTATCTTATTTTGGTTAATTTGCAAAATTTAAACTTTGGGGGGGGATATAGTTGGGGGGGGGAAATAGTTTAAAAGATTCGAATTTTATTTGTATTTCGAAGTTTCCAAAAAGGTTATTTTTTCGAATATCTTCTCGAATAAACTCGGTGAAACGGGGATGAATCAACATTGCGAATATTTTACGATTCTTCTAAATAGGTACTTAACCCTTTATAGGTCACAAATAGGCCTCAGAATGATTATGACAGATGTTTGTATACCATTATGCGCAGTTAAATGACCATGGTTAACTTTGGTTCTTTCTCATTTCCTCCCGAATTATTATGACGAAGGTCAAGTTTTTCTCCCCACCTTCGACCTACGGCTTAATGTGGAAGCCGAGCCACGACTCGCCAAGGAAGTCTGACATCACAAAGTCCTAGCCGGGGGACTCAGTTCCACGACCTTTAGCTTAGCATCTTAACTACTAGACTACCCTAGTTGGTTTTGGTAATGTTAGGCCTATAAATATATTTTTTTACAGTTTGTCATAATATACAATGAAGTCGGTATTTTAATTTAATAATAAATAAACAAATAAATCACTAGTATTATTTAATATAATTATAAAATTTTTAATTAATACATTTATAAAAAATAGAATTACTGTTTGGGCTTCAAAGAACTTCGATTTTTTACACGAGTCACGTCAGCGAATGTCGTGCATGAAATCGGACGAACGGCAGTACAATTTTAGGTAAATTCCTGAATACTAAACGCACTCATTCCTTTTTCTCCTCTGGTATGCCGAATCTCCGCAGAGAGAAACTGAGGAAAAATGAACCCTGTCTATCGAAAGGTTATACAGATGGCAAAATCATGCATGAAATGGATCCTATGTTATCAGAATATCAGAAAAAAAAGATTATATACGAGGGTGGGCTGGAAAGTAATGCCTCCACTTGAATAATTCTGGATTGTGTAGTGGTAGCCAGATAAAACCGGTTTGGTGTTGTAACTTGGTATCCCCACCCCATTCCAGATTGTGTAGAGGTAACCAGATAAAACCGGTTTTGTGTTATAGCCTAATATAGCGTACACTCATTCCACACGTTGGTTCAGTATCGATTACAATGGAAAAGAGTAAAGATGCTCGCTTCAAGCAACGTGCCGTAATTGAATTTTTGACCGAGGAAAGTGTTGCTCCCATAGACATTCATCGGCGAATGCAAGCTGTGTACGGCAAACAGTGTGTTGATGTGAGTACCGTTCGACGTTGAGCGAGGGCAAGGAGCAGCAGGGCAAGAAGATTTGCGAGACAAACCGCGAAGTGGAAGGCCTGTAACGGCAACCGACGAGTCTCAGCGGAACTACGTTGACGAACTGGTTCGTGGAAATCGTCGCATTAAACAAATGAAATTGCTGCAATGCTCGATATCTCCAAAGAGCGAGTGGGACATTATCAGTATTCTCGGTTACCGAATGGTCTGCGCCAGATGGGTGCCTCGCATGTTCACTGCCGAGATGAAAACTGAGAGACTACGCATTTGCCAAGAAAATCTGCAACGCTTCGAAAATGAAGATGAATTTCTGCACAGCACTGTGACAAGAGACGAGATGTCTACCATTATGACTCTGAAAATAAACGGCAATCCATGGAATATCGGCACAAAAATTCACTGCAACCAAAAAAATTCAAGGTTAAAAAATTGGCTGGAAAAGTGAAAGAGGGATAGCAATCAACTCCGCACGTTATATTGAAACTCTGAAGAAGTTGAAAAAACGGATCAGGAGGGTTCGCACCCACAAAAACGCAGTCATTGTTCACCATGACAACGCACGGCCTCACACCAGTGTTCAAACTCGAGAAGCAATTGTGGATCTGCAATTCAACGTCTTGCCGCATCCACCATATAGCCCCGATTTAGCACCATGCGATTTTCACCTCTTTCCTAAACTTAAAGAACATTTCCGTGGAAATCGCTACGAGTCTGACGAAGAAATTTTGGTGCAAAGAACTTACTTTCTCCCGGGACGTCATTTTACTGGTACAGAAATCGAAAAAAAGAATTCATCCAATATTTTTCTTAAGAAAACTCGCTGGTATATTGCAACACTGTTTCGGAAATAATACTCAAGCTAGGCGCTGGAAAATGAGTGGAGACTTTTCATCGATTCCTCCAAAAGAAGTCTAAAAGGCGTCCTCCTTCACAACGGTAACTTGTGTGTATCCGTTCCTGCAGCTGCATCCGTTCCTGTGGCTCATTCGGTTCACTTGAAGGAAACGTACGAAAATCTTGAGCTTCTTCTAGCTAAGGTTAAATACAAAGAACACGGTTGGCTACTTTGTGGAGACTTAAAAGTGATTTGTATGTTGTTAGGTCAACAACCAGGTTATACGAAGTTTCCATGTTTTTTGTGAATGGGATAGCCGAGCAAGAACTCAGCAGTGGGTAAAAAAGGAATGGCCACGCAGTTATTGAAAAAGTTATTCAGTGAGCTCATCCTTATATTGTTCTTGATTATTTCAATTGTAAATAAAAAATTTAGGGGTACTGCAGTTCCGCAGTGCCTACCGACGAGCCGCCACTGTAAAACATTCAACGTGAAAGTTTGGTTGACACGAAGAAAGTCCTTTTACCTCCGCTTCACATAAAATTTGGCTTGATGAAGCAATTTGTTAAGGCCTTGGACGAAGATGGAGATTGTTTTAAGTACAGTATTTGTGTGGTAAATTCCCAACTCTTTCGGAAGCAAAATTGAAAGAAGGAATTTTCGTTGGTCCCCAGATTAGAAAACTGACTTTGGATGAACACTTTGAAAGAACAATGAACAATTTTGAAAAAGAAGTGTGGATTGCTTTTAAGGATGTTATCAGCAAATTTTAGGGGAACAACAAGGACCCAGATTACCAAAACATTGTGAACAACACGCTAAATAAGTTCAGAGTTGGGTTGTAATACGAGTTTAAAATTACATTTCTTACATTCACACTTGGATTACTTCCCTGAGAATCTCGGAGCACTTAGCGAAGAACAAGGAGAACGGTTTCACCAAGACATCAAAGAAATGGAGAAGAGATCTCAGGGAAGGTGGGACATTAGCATGATGGCTGATTATTGCTGGATGTTGAAACGGGATACTCCAGAATTATTATATAAAAGAAAAGGAACAGCGCGTACATTCGAGACTAAAAGGCGTAGATCTCACAAGAAAACTCAGGAAAAATGAAGATGAATATGTAATTGACGTTAATAGTCTTCTTTCTTTTTAAAGTTGTTTGCATTTGTAATAAGTATAACAAAGCGAAATAGATACCTAATGTAAAGAAATAAATAATCTTTATTTATGTTGTTTTTTCCCTTCCAGTTTGCAGAAAATCCTTACGTAATAGAAAAAAATGGACACCTTATTCGAAACCAGCGTAGTTGAATTATATAAAATCAGTTATTAGTAAGAAAACAACTCTTACAAAATTCTCATTCGCAGGCCTGCGTTATCAGAGGAGAAATTCAGAATTTTGTCATACAAACTTTACATGGTTTATCACCCTAGGACAAATTTAGGTTTCGTAGTCAAAGCTCCGAGTTTTACCGGGATGGATTTCAAAAACTCATTTATCGTTGGCGTAAATGTATCGATGTAGAGGGTGATTTTATAGAAAAGTAAATGTACAATTTTGAAGAATAAACTCTAAGGTACATATCTGCTTTTGTTTCGATAAAATCCTTCAACCCGTTTAAAATTTATTTAAGTGGAGGCATTAAGTTTTCAACCTACCCTCGTACAGTATATATGGGTGTGCATAAACAAGGAAAGCTGACTACCACAGCAAAATATAAGAATGGTAAGAACAAAATCATTTTCTCGGTTTTGTTATGCTACAATGAAAATGAAAATGAAAATAAAAATGAAGAATTTAGTTTCAGAAGTAAACAAAATAGGTTCCACAGTAAAATACGATTTACAGTAAATTATTATGATTACGTTTAAAATTAAGAGAAACCTATTTTGAGTTTCGTTACTATATGTAATGACTGAGTGTACAGTCTTCTCAAAAAAAAACCTGTTGTGAAACGCTATTTTTTTTTCTCTTACCATAAATATATGCAATAAACAGAATTTCACACATAACTTTTTGGATCAACTGTATTTTCATAAACTATATAAGTTTAAAAAAAATAAAAAATAAAAAATATTGTTTCCAGAACTACAATGAGTTCCTAAGTTTACTGACGCTGACATATCATGGCTAGAGTGTTCATGCAGTAATTAGACTGCTTCTTAAAATATAGTACGATTAAGTCTTATACCGATGGTTCCCTGCAACCTTTATTCGCTCAAAACACCCCACTATCATCTGCTCTTTTTTCACGGCACCCAGAGGAGTTTTGTCTCCCACTGCTAAACATCCAGTTCCCCACGCCCCCCAAACATTACGTAACTTCAAACTGAACCTGTACACTGTAGGGTGGATCACTTTTCACTTTTTTTAAAAAATTATATCTGGTCAAAGTTTTTCCCATGATTTGGTTCAGTGGAAGTACACTGACACCATTTTTACCAAAATCGATCAATATTTAGGGGTCACGCATCGACCTTGAAAATGTCAATTTTGGAAATTTGGCCAAATTGACAATTTTTTACTGAATAAAGATAAATCATCAAATGACCATATTTTCTGAATCCTCTCAGTGAAAGAAATCCTCTCAGATACTTACCAAGTTGATAGGACAAGTGGTTTAGAAGTTATACTCACCTTGAGATAGCATTAAAATTTAAAATATCGTATTTGTCCCCGTACCTCCATATGCTGTCTGCCATTGTCTGCTTTTTAGGATAAGATAAAACGAATAAGGAAAGATCAAATGTATTTTGTATTAAAACGGTTTACCGATATCACTAAAGGCACTTACTCCGGTGCCCCTAACTAGGTTCAAAAACTGTATGAATCGTGGTTAGAACACACGTCATCTTAAGGCGTGCGCCATGTACTCTCTCTGCTAACTCCCTTTCCCTCTGCGCTACGTCATCTTGGCAAGTGACGACTTCTTGAAGTCACCGAGTTCTTTCCGGCTCTTTTCCACGAGCTGAAGAAGACCCTGCAGCTGTGACTCGTCTTTTGTGACAGTGTTCGCGTAATCTTCTATCAGTTTTATCCCTCTCTCTGCCACGTCGTTGGTAACTTTCAGATGCGAGATGACATTCTTCAGATCACAGTAGTTCTTATCTTGATCCCACTTATTCACCGGCAGAGTGAGCCACGTAGACGCGCACACCTGCAGGCCTGTGAACACGAACCACGATGACTCATCGATCAGGTCCGGAAGGCGCGTCGTGTCATCAACCGAGACGTTGTCATACGTGAAGTCCTCGGGCACAGCGAGGCGGCACAGCTTCTTTGCCATCTCGTGCTTCACAGTGTCTTCCACTTTGTCACTGCAGAGGGCGAAAACGACGGTCTGAGGCCTCAGATACCACAAGTGCCGCCTGATCACTGCCAGTGAAGCCTCTGCAATCTCGCGATCCACAGCCCTGTACTGCAGAAGACGCTGGTACAACACAAGGTCATTCAGCGGGGCATCAGCTGCGACAGGAGCCGCCAGCCAGGCAGGTGCGTAGAGGAGTGCAGTAAATAGTACCACTCTCTGAAGTTTCTGTACCAGCTCGTCGTCGAACTCCAGCTGACCGCTGAACATCAGGAGCTTCGTGTAGTAGATGATCTGAAACGAATACGCACTGTGATGTATAAATACCGATACCACTCCATATAAGTTTGTTTAATGGTAAATTATTTATCTTATTTTTTTCTGGTAGGGACTTCAAATGGCTGTTTGCAGAAGGCAATACAATATTTAACTTCTAATTCAAAATACCAACCTTGGCCATCCACCTCGCATGATGGTAGGCTCCTGGGCGCATGAAGTGTGTGCCACGACGTGGCTGGGCCCCGAGTACCAGGAGTGTAATCTCCGCCACTTCTCGGTAGTCTTCTCTGACAAGACCAGAAGCGGTGCCGAGGAACTTGACTGCCTCATCTCGGAGCTCCATCAGCCACGTCACCTCCGCCAAATGCTCGATCTCCAGCTCGCGATAAGTCGAGAGGTCGAGCTTGTCCCACCTGAAAGGGGAGTTATGAAAATATTGCATGAAAACGACTGAAGTTTCCCTTTTCGACTGCTATTAACATCATTAGTAGAAGGACGCTGATATCTCAATTGCTCTGAAGGCAAAAAATCATTGGAGAAAACAAATGCGCCTTAGACTTGAAATTCACCTTCTCCTCAGATACTGGAACAAAGGTTCAGTTGGTGCTGTGGTTCTTCCAAACGCGGTGATGACCACTGCCCCCACGATGAGCTCCATAACGTGATGGCGACAGCCCAGCTGGAAGAGCGGTTTACCAAGCATGTTCTCCAGCCGGACCACCGCACCCTGCACCCTCCCCGTATTGGAGGAAGTTGTGTCGAAGCACAGTCCAATCACGTTGTTCTCGCATCCCCAGTCTTTGAGAGCACGAAAGGTCGCCTGGGCCTGGGACAGACCGGTGCCGTCAGCAACAGTCGGAACGGCCAGCAACTTTCCTTCTGTGCATTGGGGAGCTCCGGAGATGAGAATCGCCTGGCGGTGCTCCAATGATCCAAGAGAGTCCTGAAACGTATGTCATACATGCCAATCCATTATCGTCCACTGGAATATGTCAATCCACTGTCGTCACTGGAACATGTTAATTCACTGTCGTCCACGGTGAGGGCAAAACTGACCTTGATTACTTTACCGTCCCAGTGGACGACAGCATGCCTCGGAGATACGAAGGATTTCTGCACAGCTGTCGACACTTCACAACGATGTGCCACTCTTCCACGGCGAGACGTGTCCTTCGAGATACTGAATTTGTCCAGGTCTGCGGGCGGATCTGCCGAACGTAGGACTGCCGCCACGACACTTGCCACCTATGTGCGAAATTGAAAGGAAATTGACAAGGATGCGTATGGTTTTTATGTGACAAAATAATCACTAAATTTTCCGTCGTTACGTCTATTATATCTTTGTCAAGGAAAGATCATTACTGATATATACACACCTGATTATTGGACATCCGGAAGCGATCAGCCACTTCAATAACAGCCGGTGCATTGAGGATGCGGTGAGGAAGGCTGATTGATACAGTTGATTCTCTCGGCTGTCGGTATGGTGGTTCTAGCTGTGATTCGGAGTTGCTCGATGATCTGCTTTCTATAGATTCATCGTCGCTCTCAGCTTCGGTTCCTAATTTCGTTTTTGAGGTGCCTGGCTCATCACGAGATTGTTGTCTTGAGAGTTGCCGTTTTCTCTTGACAACGAACACTTTATCATTCCCACTCATTGTTGCCTGGCGCAGGCCCCGTTGATCCTCATAAAATTTAATATCTTCTTGTTTGTTGTTGTCTGAGAGCAGTCGACTTTTCTGTATCTCTTCAATAGCATCGGGAGCTCCGATGTCCCAGAGCTTGTTCAGATTTTCTGAAAACTTCTCCCTGCCTTTTCCCGCGTCACTGTCTCTCATCTTGCTCTTCTGCAGCGAGCGCCACTCTTCCCACAGTAACTCCAGTTTTCTTTCGCAGTTACGCCTCGTGATCGTCTTTATACGTGCCATGTTCCAAAATGCCAGAACATTGGCCACCGTGTCTTTTACGGCGGCCTTCCTGTCAGTAGTTTCCTGCTTGGCATAGAAGAAGTACTGGAGAACTTGATGGGTGGTTGGCAATTTGGCACCACCGATCGAGGAAGATGGCTGACCAATTAAGAAGACGTCCGTGGCTGACCTTAGAGAAGGTGGTGCTGTTGTTGCTGCTTTCTCTTTTCCAGAATAAGTAACTTTCAGAGTCTTCCCACTCCTGGTTGTTAACAGTTTATCCATTGTACTAAAGTCTAGACTTATCAAACAAGAATCAATTGACACAGTTGATCTGTAAAAAGCAAACTGTGATTAGTAAAAATATTGGTCATAGACATAGCGTGTGTGTGTAATTGGGATTTTAGGATGCGCCAGCTACTGATGCTATGATTACGTCCATAACGGGGGACAAATACGGTATTTTAAATTTTAATGTTATTTCTAGGTGAGTGTAACTTCTAAACCACTTGTCCGATCAACTTGGTAAGTATCTGAGAGGATTTCTTTCACTGAGAGGATTCAGAAAATATGGTCATTTGATGATTTATCTTTATTCAGTAAAAAATTGTCAATTTGGCCAAATTTCCAAAATTGAAATTTTCAAGGTCGATGCGCGACCCCTAAATATTGATCGATTTTGGTAAAAATGGTGTCAGTGTACTTCCACTGAACCAAATCATGGGAAAAACTTTGACCAGCTATAATTTTTTAAAAAAAAGTGAAAAGTGATCCACCCTACTGTACAGTTTCTGTAAGGACTTAAAAAGTTTTCTTTCATTTGAAATTTTCATATCTCCAATAACTTTTTCAAATGGTTATTTTTTGTCATTTTTACGAAATTTTTTACTACCCTGTTGAAAAAGACGGTCTTATATAGAAACCAGCTAGTGCAGTTACGTACTATTTATATTAATAAAGTAAATCCACAATGAAAAAAATGCAATTTATTGTGGCGCAAACTCTCGGCCTATACTGATAATGCAACCAATTAAAACCTTAGTAATTGGCCAAAACCTTGTGTTCCAAAAATCCATTTTCTTAATGTGGTTTTATTTTCTTATTTCAACTTCTCGTAATTGATAATATTCACTTCATATTTATTTCAATTTATGTTGTCGACTCTGAATAAAGCTACTTTAATATTATACGCAATGAAACAATATCGTCCATAAACAAATTAATCCTTTAGCTATAACTTAAAAATTGCATTAGATACAGAGATGGGCAGTATCAGTGATACTGTATCGTTGTTACAAGTGTATTTTATAACTTGTATCAAGTGCCCAATAATAATAATACTAATAAAAATAATAATAATAATAATATAGGGTGTCCCAAAAAAAACTATATACTCTTTATAGCATCATATATTTTATAATTTAAAAAAACCAAACAATATATTGTTATAGCAATTGCCAATGAAAGGTAAATTAGTAATCTAAGTGATCAAAATGTTATAGCGAGTTGTTTGCATATAAAATTTAATTAACTACGCCAAGTGCTCAAAATGTTCTCCGGCGGCATGAATGCACTGTCAATACAACAAAATCGTGTGGTCTGATGAAGCTACTTTCAAGCTGAATGGCACAGTAAATCGACACAACTGCAGGTACTGGTCACTTGATAATCCACACATTTATGTGGATAAACATGTTAATTTACCAGGATTAACAGCATGGTGTGGTTTATCATCCAGAGGTTTGGTTGGACCATTTTTCTTTAATGGGACAGTTACCGGTGCCGCATATCTCGACATGCTGCGGACAGAAATTATACCTGCAGTTCGGAAGTTGTTTGGAAACGACGACTTTTACTTTCAACAAGATGGAGCCCCCCTCATTATCATTGTGATGTCAGAAGGTACCTCGATGAAACGTTGCCTAACCGTTGGATAGGACGAAGAGGAAGCGTTGAGTATCCTCCACGTTCACCGGACTTGACTCCACTTGATTTTTACTTGTGGGGCTACCTGAAGGATGCAATTTATGGTACAAGACCCGCAACACTCGAACACCTTAAGGATGCAATTAGGGAAAAGTGCGGGACCATCACAGCATCCACGTTAGTCGACGCATTCAAAATCAGTTAGTCGACGCATTCAAAAGTGCATTCATGCCGCCGGAGAACATTTTGAGCACTTGCCGTAGTTAATTAAATTTTATATGCAAACAACTCGCTATAACATTTTGATCATTTAGATTACTAATTTACCTTTCATTGGCAATTGCTATAACAATATAGTGTTTGGGTTTTTGTAAATTATAAAATATATGATGCTATAAAGAGTATATAGTTTTTTTTGGGACACCCTGTATTTGGAGTTGTTTAACCATCTTCGTAATGGCAACAGTCATATGACGGAGGGGACTTACAGCTTTACGTAGGATCCGAATCACGGGTTAATACATCATCTGCATGAAAAGGACGGTCACACATCCAACTCCTACCCAGAGCCAACGTCGCTTAACTACGTTGATCTTACGGTGCGCGGTGTCGCAATATGGCCACGACGTGACTCTCAAATACTCAGATTATGTAAAAGTGTTGTATAACTTGTATCTTCGATTCAATTTTCCCAGTATTGTAATATATACAAAAGCGATACATCAAAGTTAAAAGTATTTTTACACTCTACAACAAAAATTTTAAATTTGCAGAGTTTTTAAAAAAGGAAAACCTCCCCCTCCTCCACGCCCCCCTCCCCCCACATTATCTGACGAAGACGGAGAGGATGTAGTTACACTTTTCGTGTTGTGCCTTGTCAAACTTTGATCGGATCTTTTTTTCGGTTTCAAAATAAAAAAAACCGATCATATTGCACGTACAGTTGCGTGGCTCTATCTTCATAACGTGACTTACATTTGTAATAATCTATTAGCAGATCACAGTTTAGCTTTCCTTATAGAAATGGAAATGGTCATTTTCAACTTCCTGAACCTACATTCGAGTCATTTATATAAGTGCAAATGAATATAACTGAATTTTATATAGTGAGACTTTCAAAACATTGACGTTTCAATTCAGAAAATTTCATTCGGAAAACGACTACAATTTACTTAATGTTTTTACAGTGTCTCCAGACAGAGAAATTGTTCCTTGCTTTTACTAAACATTTTAGATATGTGTTACGCCGTTAATACATTTAAAGTATTCTTATTTGAATATGCCGTTAGGAAGCGCACAAACATTTTACGAGACTGTTATACGTTTGAAATGGCAGAACAAAAACTATGGCTAGAATTTTTCTCGAAATGGCGTCGAGATAAAGTTTATTCGCCTTTTTACTCTCTAGGAAACTTGTAATGGTTATATTTGTACAAAAGAGAGGAAAAAAGCCTTAATGTGGTTAAGTATACGTTAAGATAAAATGTGATTAGGTATTTAGATTATACCCAGCCGGGCATACACTAACGTCTTTCAAATAGATCGAGTACCGTAAAAGCCCTTCTTCATGAAGCTTCCAACTATTTGATCGACAACATTTTGAACATTTTTTATATGATTTTAGAAAAAAAATGTACTTCTCATCGGGTTATGAGTTTCAATATAATTTCCTTTGGGTAGCAACTTTTCGGATAGCCTATATAAAGCATTAAATAGCATATACTTTACAGTTACTGACTAAGGAGTATATATCGCGTCTCAAAAATTCATTGTTGACACAATGCGAGTATGTTGCAAAGATTTCTCGAAAAGACAAATCTATATAGGAGATGGAAGACCCAGAAGAGAATTTTAATCGTCGAAAGCCAAAATTTCCTCTCAAAGAAAGCGAATGTTTACATCTACAGGGTGTTCCATAAATCCTTTAACCACTTTATCCTGACCCTGTTCAAGTAGGAAAAGGTTCAACAACGGTTGCGAAAAATAATATGAGTTATGAATGAATTTCTTTAAGTGCAATAACCGCACTTAAATAAACTGAAAAGGGAAAGGGTAATAAAGTGGAAAACTAGGAACTAGCGAGACTCGAACCAGCCTTTTTTCGCGGGGAGGGGAAGGGGAGGGGAGTTCTGGATGTAACGGGATTTCGAGTCCTCCTATCACCAAGTTCCCCACTTTATTGCCTTTTCCCTGCACATAAAATGATCTAATCTAACCTCACCAAATTTACTCTAACCAGACGTACTACTTTCAACCTAACCAAACCTAACTTAGTATACTGTAACTAGACAAAATCCAAACTACTCGAACCTAACCTAGCTTTGCGAACCTAACAAAAATTTTCTTAAAATACAAAGACATCTTATTAGGCCTTTAAAACTTATTAGAACTATAAAAATTGGGAATAAAATCTTTATTGACACCATTTGGCGAAAAAAATCTATTCTAAATTTTGTTGTGTTATAAAATCTAATATTTACACGCTATCTTCATGTTAAATGTATCTCATAACATATCAACGATACAGATATGATAAATTTCATTTATTTATGTATCTTGCCTATCTCTCATGACACATAAATGGGTTTTATTAGTAATATATATATATATATATATATATATTATATATATATTATATATATATATATATATATAATATATAATGAATAAAACCACGAAGGAAAGGAAACACAAAATGGTGCTCAAGCGCTTTCGTTTAATGACATCCTCAGGAACACTGAAGTACATAAAGGGTTACGGCCTATATATAGGTTACAAAGAGAAAAAAAAATATAAATAAATAAATAAATAAATAACATATATATATATATATATATATATATAATATCTACACAACACACATATATATATATATATATATATATATATATATATATATATATTAGTGATGTAGCGGATGTCATTTTTTCACATCCGCGGATGCGGATGAGGATGTTTGATTTCAACATCCGCGGATGCGGATGCGGATGTCTACATTTTCGTTATTTTTTAGGATATATTCGAGATTTGTTGTGTTAACGTATATAATAAGTTATTATATAGAGAGAGCTGTAGCTATAATGTAGTATAATTGATTAATTGTACAATAATTGCTGTACTTTTCTCTGAACATATAAAATAATATCAAGCATCTAACTAATATAGAAATCAATTAGTGAATTCGTCTGCAAATAAATTCGTTATATTTTGTTGAGTTTCAGCCACAATTAGAAACCATAATTGTGTTACCAGGATGCGGGACGTGAACCCAACTCAAATGCACCCCACCGACCTCTTTCCCCAACCTCCACCCTTATAGAAAGAGCTCTTTAATTAGCTTGATAACTATTTATATTAAGTTTAAAGTTTTATTAGGCATATTTATAAATGAGTAATTAAAATAAAGTAAACTAAGATGTTCATCGTTTAATGTTCAAACTTAATTATAGGAAGGTTATGCTTAAGGAACATTAATTTTTCTGCCTTTTCTGCTGCCAGTCTGTTCTCTTTTCATCATATATTAATCCAGCACTGCTAAATAATCTCTCGCTTGGTACGTTTGTTGGAGGACAGGCTAACTGTTTCCTTGCAAGTTTACTCAAGTATGGATAGATATTCTGCGTATTTTTCCACCAACTAATAGGATTGTCACATGCAGCCAGGCGTTTTTCTTGGTGATAGCTCTCGATCATTTTTACTACATCTTTTGACATCGCGTAGGTCTCGTCATTGCTGCTTGACTCAAGAAACTGAGACAGATTCTGTGATAGATTTGCTTGTTGAAGGTGTTGGTTCTGTCACTGAAACTTTTATTCTTTTGGTGGGTGGCGAAGCGACAGATTCAAGAGATTGAAGCTCTTCAACTGCTTTGCCAAGTGATGATTTAACTCGTTCTAATGTACTAGGTGAAAATAACTTAGCTTTGTAACGTGGATCTAAGTAGGTTGCAAGAGAGTAACTTCATACAAGAACAGCCTCTCGTCTTGTCGCTTGCATCACTTTTGCGCACAATGAACTAGTTCTATTAATATAGTAGAATTTGATAATTTCCGCTTATTAATGACGTTTTATCTCAACGGTCCACATCCGCACGACATCCGCAGTCCAAAGTGCGGATGCGGGCGCGGATGCGAGAAAATGTGCGGATGTTCCGCGGATGCGGATGTGACCTACATCACTAATATATATATATATACAATAAACGGAGAAGTAAAAATAAAAATTAAAAATTAAAGGATTAACAGAGAGGCATACAGATTTGTAAGGAAAAATATCGATTTTTAGCACAAGATCAAATTAATTATAAAAATACAAATTTATACTGGAAATCTGCCCGGGTTTTAGCGCTTTGCCTTTTATAGTCAAGTTTCGATATATATAAAAATAAAATGATAATTAAAAGTTAATAAAGTAGCATACAAGTTTACCAAAGATTTAGTGTCCTACCCTTCTTATCTAAATCTGTTTTGAAGGAATTCAAAACAACAGGATCGAGTTGAAAAAGACCTTTGCTTATGTTGAAGTTATTTGAAAGTTGGATAATGGCAGACTCAAGAATATTTCTATTAACAATGTTGCTAGAGTGGAATAAAACTGAAGCATTATTCCAATCAATACAGTGGGATAACTCTGACAAATGGACAAAAAGAGCACTGGACAACTGTCCTGTTCTAACGGAATATTGATGCTGTTTTATACGTGTGTGCAAATCCTTTCCCGTCTGACCTATGTAAAAGGAATCACATTGTTTACACCCAATTTTATAGATAATGCCTGAATTATTGGTAGGGCTATTTTTTACTATGATATTTTTCACAATATTGTTATATGAAAATACTACATTAATATCCAAAGTTTAAGTACATTAGCAATGCCTAAAAAGCCCGGGAAAAATGGAAGTACTAAAATATTTTTTGACAAAGTACGAGTGTTATTATTGACACGATAGAAAGTTCGTTTTGCCTTGTTGAGACAAGATTCCATAAACGCAGATGGATAACACAGATCACTTCCAATACCGTTGATTTTTTCCAATTCGGCATCGATGTATTCCGGACTGGCGATCCTAAGGGCGCGGAGAAACATTGATGAAAAAATGGCCTTCTTAGTGGGGGTGTCATGTCCCGAGTTAAAGTGTACGTAGGACAAATTGTTTGTTTTTTTCCGATAGATACTAAACTTAAAACCTGGGCTTTCCCTATGTACACGCACATCCAAAAATGGGATTGAATTGTCTTGTTCTACTTCTAAAGTAAACTTAATGGAGGGGACTTGATCATTTAACTGAAGGAGGAAGTTATCCAGGTCACGATTCATGGGCCAGATACACAAAATATCGTCGACGTACCGCAACCAAGGGATGCCAACCCCAGGATTCTTGGAATGTAAGTAATTTCGAAAAACTCCATATCTACATATATGTAGATATGTATATATGTATATATATATATATATATATATATATTATATAATATATATATATATAATATATATATGTATGTTATTTATTTATTTATTTTTTCTTTCTGTAACCTATATACAGGCCGTAGGCCCGTAACCCTTTATGTACTTCAGTGTTCCTGAGGATGTCATTAGACGAAAGCGCTTGAGCACCATTTTGTGTTTCCTTTCCTTCGTGGTTTTATTCATCATAAATATTTTTCACGTGTTACTTTCGTGAAATAATTTTCATATATATATCACTCACTCCTCCCAGTCTTCCCTTAAGTTGTGGGTAGAGGTTTTTGTTTAGTGTGCAAGGCGCAGCGGGCGTTGTAGTATATATATATATATATATATATATGGTGCGGTTTAAACCATAAACACTGTAAAGTTGCTTCATAGATAAGACCTTTTTAAAAATGTAATTGCTCCATTTAGTAATGATGGGTATTTTTAACCTCCTTCGCAACATCTAAGGTCATATGACAGAGCGGACCTACAGCTTTACGCGGGATCCGAACAACGAGTCGCTACACAATCCGGAAGCGGAGGATGGTCCTTCATCAAACTACAACCTGAACCCAATGTCGCTTAACTGCACTGATCGAAGGGAAGCGATGTTACGACACTGGTCATGACGTAGCCCAATTGTTCCATTTGGTGAACCGATTAAGAACGATTTCTTGGTTACAACGAATGATTAGTCAGAGAAGACGATGAAACATCTTTCTTTTCGAGGTGGATTTTGGACTAATTGTGTCGACATTAAAAAAAAAAATAATTGGTTCAAAATTGGTCCGAAAATGAAAGACATAATCTTTTCACCAATAAATCGTTCTATAATTGGTCCAAGTGGAAGAATTTAATTTTTTTTATTTTTTTTTTAAAGAAATGGTGTAAAATGTCACTTCAAAAATAAATTTGATTTAGATTAAACGCGCATTAAGTTATATTTACTAAGAATCAATCATTTTTAAATTTCTCTCACACGAAGTGACACCCAATGTCAGGTAAACACAATTTTATATTTGTTTAATCTAAACCAACTTTATTTTCAATTAATATATTTATTTAGTTACAGTAAGTGTTAACAAAAACTGGGCCTCAATTTTAAGCACAGAACTTAACAATTGTTAATCTAAAATTTAAAAAAATTTCTAAACTAAATAAAAAGTTGTATTAGAAATGCGCGAGAGAACTTAATACACATAATATATATATATATATATATATATATATATATATATATAAAATAAATTATATATACAGGGTGGCCCAAAAAAAAAAGGCACCAATTTTGAGAAGTGATATCTCCAATAACCATTGCAGCTAGGGACTTATAAAAACAACCAAATGAAAGATAATTCTTTTCTCTTTAAATACTTATTATATGGCTTGATGGTTATAACCCATATAATGCCCGAAATTGGCTTCAAAAACATATACAAAAAAAGTTGCGCATTTTATATTTATTCCTTGATCCTAATTTTAAATGAAATTTTTCTATTCCAGACCCCTCAAGATGGGATTGAGAGAATCCTGATAAGAACATATACAAGCACTACGTGAAGAAAAGGGATATTCATTAAACAGAATCCTTTACGAATTTCCAATAGAATTAATTGGAAAAAAAAGAACTGTGGACACATTTTTTACAAAAACTTAAAGAAACCGGCAGCAGTCAACGGCGTCCGGGAAGTGGTCGACCAAAAAGTATTAGAACGCCAGAAAACATTGAAAAAGTAAATGAAATGGTTTTTAAGTCAGAGGAACAACCGGAACAAGTAAAAGTGAACGTGAAGTTGCGAAAGAAACCGGGATTTCACGTTCATCAGTACAGCGAATAATTCGAAAAGATCTTGGGTTTGAAAACATTTAAGAGGCGAAGGTTACTGCTTTATTCGGAGCCTGTGAAAGAAAGACGTTTCCATCGATGTAAAAATCTATTGCGAAGATTTCGGTCAAATGAGTCTGTGAAAAAAATTTGGTTTTCTGATGAGAAACGATTTACGGTCGAAACACCACGAAATACCCAAAATGATCGGGTTCGTGCAGCAGTGGCGACAAAAACTCATGTTGGCCCAAAACGACTTTTTGCGTGAAAAAAACACCTTTTCAGATTCGATAATGGTTTTCCCTTGCAGCGTCATCTGAGAACAAAACATCCATCATTTTTATTCAGCGAGGCGTTTAAAATTAACTCAATTTACTACTGTAATGACATTTTGTCTCCAATGTTTGTCAGAGATCAACGGAGACGAGCACTGATTTTGTGTCATGCAAGATGGCTCCATCTCATACAGCCAAGGAAACAATAACATTTCTCAATAATAATTGTCCTGGTTTTATCGACCAAATAATTGGCCACCATGCAGCCCAGATCTAAACCCCATTGACTACTTTGTGTGGTCTGCCTTAGAGAGAGAAGTCTACCATGGTCAGAAAATCCGTGATGTGAACCATCTTCGTGAACGAATTCAGGCTGCATGGGAAAATCTCTCACAGTGACGATCTCAAAGGCAATTTCAAAATGGAGGGCGAGATTACAGGCTGTGGGTTGACATAATGGGGGCAGATTGAGCCATTTATTGAAAATTAGGTTTAACTTAAAACCACAGAACTTCGTTTAAAGACCGTAAATTAGAAATAATTAATTAGAAAAAAATAAAAGGATAATATAAATGCGCAACTTTTTTTTGTATATTTTTTTGGAAGCCAATTTTGGGCATTATATGGGCTTATAACCATCAGCCATAGAATAATATTTAAAGAGAAAATAATTATCTTTCATTTAGTTGTTTTTTAAGTCCCTAGCTGCAATGGTTATTGAGATATCACTTCTGAAAATTGGTGCCATTTTTTTGGGCCACCCTGTATATATATATAAAATTTACGTATGTACAGGGTGTCCCATAAATCCCTTTACCCTTGATCCTTTTCTTACAAGAATAGGGTGAATGGTAAAGAGGACTTATGGGGCACTCTGTACATACATACATACGCAAAATAACTCAAAATAAAAAAAAATCTGTTCGTACCCTTCACTGATTCACGATGGCGTCGCTCTACTAACAGAGAACGGACATTTCTGGAAAATAGAGACTCTTATCTTTCTGTGCGTTAAAAAATGAAAAGAAGCTCGTATTGCGAAACATTGCGCAGTAGATTTACAGTCAAAATGTTCAACAAAACCTTAGTTATTTATATAAGGCTTCAGGAAAACTTAGGATCCTACAGGATAAAAGTAAGCTGTCGGATGAATCTTGGCTTTTTTCGAGGGTATTAAGGTTGGTATTAGCCATAAGGTTCATTTTGTAATACAGAAGCGAGGTCGTATCAGCCGTCCTTTCATTTGTTTACTTTATATATACACACACACACACACACACATATATATATATCGTTATTTCTTAATTGACCCCTTTGTGAAGTTCGAAATATGACGAATAACCTGAACCGGTGAGGGGAGGGAGCCAATAGAGAGGGGTTAATTCGAACGAGATTGAATCATTTTGAATAGAATTCTATTCTCAAATTTTCGATATTTTGGGGTGTGGTGAAATGTAATTTTTCTATTTTCAATAATGGCCATTATCATCTTAATAAATGCCATTTTTGTTTTATTTTAAACTTATTTTACTTTTCTGTATTGCGGAATTTCATATAACACGACCCTGGCTTTACACACACACACAGAGTTAGTTTATGATGATGTTTTCGGGTTGTTTAATCTTCTTCATAACATCTGAAGTCATATAACGGAGGGGACCTACACCTTTACGCGAGATTCGAACCACGGGTCGCTACATCATCTGGACATAAAGGACGGTCAATCGGTCATCCATCCAAATATACCCATATATCCAGACATACGAGGTTTGTTCAAAAAGTATCCGAACTGATGCGATTATAGACAAAATATGGTACTTGCAGGATTTTGGGCTTAATCTCCCTCAAAGTACGCTCATTCTAAAGCCACACACTTTGCCCAACGATCTTACCACTGTTGAAAACATTTTTCGAAAGCACTTTTCGGAATGGCCAAATGCTGCTCCCTCGAATTTCTTTTAATGGTCTCAACATCATGGAATCGGTGTCCTTTCAGGGTTTGTTCGAGCTTCGGAAAAAAAAAGTCGCATGGAGCCAAATCCGGCGAATATGGAAGCTGCTGTACTTGGGGTGGGTAGCAATTTTGGCCAAATATTGCTGTACAAGTTGCGACGAGTGAGATGGCGCATTATTATGAGGAAGTATCCAGTCTCCGGACTCACACTTCTGCGGCCGTTTCCTCCGAACTGCTTCACGTAGACGTCTCAAAACTTCAATGTAAAATTCCTTGTTGATTGTTTGTCCCTGAGGAGCATATTCATGGTGGACAACACCTTCACCTTTAACACGGTGCTCGGTACTCTCCGACATCGTAAGAAATCGCCGCGAAACAAAACATATTTAACTTTATCGGCTCACCACAGTGGACTGACGCTACACAAAGAAGTGCAACCCTATTAGTCAATTTGTCTCGACATGCAAAGACATGTTTAGAACAGTCACAACTCTAAGCGTGACCTTGTTCTAAAAAATAAACACCCTGTCCGGATACTTTTTGAACAGACCTTGTATATACACGATATATACAGTATGAAAATTATTTCACGAAAGTAACACGTGAATAATATTTATGATGAAAATAACCACAAAGGAGAAACCTTTATTTGGAAATTTTAAATTCATTTATTCATTTATGTTCAACTATTGGAGAGAAATGTCCGATTCTGAAATGCGACTTTTATATTAATTTTAACTTGTCAGATAAGAACTGAATTTTACAATACACACACACACACACACACCTTAATTAATAATATTAAAATAAAGTAAAATAAATATAAAGAAGTCATTCAGGACTTGGAGTCAAAAGGGTGAACCTACTTCAGGAGAAAAAAAAACAATAAAACAAATACCTCTTCGTAAGGCAGGCATTCTCCAACCTTTCTTTTCATTATGCAGATCCACGAGTATGTTATGAGTGTACTTTCGAATTTTAGTAGCGTTGTTTTGTTTTGTTTATATGTTTGTTTGTTTTGTGTCTGAACATCTTTACAGAACGTCAAAATTTTCGTCATGTTTTCATATTTTGTTCTGTTTGGTATGTTCAGAATTGTCGAGGATGTCCAAAGTTCTTATATATGAAATCACAAAATGAGTCATAAATAACTATAATATTCTTGGGTGTTGTTTAATCTTTGTAACGGCAAATGTCATGTGGAGGGAAGAGATTATTAAACGGCTTTGCGTTAAATTCAAACCGCGAGTCGTTACATCATCTGAATGCGGAAGATAGGCATGCATTTAATGATTTAAATCTTGCTAATCTAAGGGGAAGCGGTGTTGTGACGTGGCTACTGCCTAGTCCGAGTCATGAATAAAGTTGTATTATTTGCTGGTGATATAAAATGAAGAAGCCAGTGGTAAATGTCAAACATTGTTGCCATCTGGATATCATTTAATTTTATTTCCCAGACTAAGACCGTATCACAGGGTGTGTTTATAACCATTTTTCACCACTGGATAGTGTCCAGCTTAAAACCGATTATAACTGTTTACATATTTTAATCGTCAACAATCGCGGTCGCGGTCTGAAAATGTATCGAATCTATTAATCGATATTCGAAGACAAGATTTTGAAATTTTCCAAATCCGATCATTGCCAATTAGTGTATAAACGGCTGCAATTGGTTTTTAATCAGGGCTCTATCCAGCGGTGAAAACCAGCAATAAACGGCCGTGTAATAATTAATTATTGGGATATAATACCTATATTCAAAAGTGATTACGTCATCCGGTGTTACATACGCGAGCAATAAGCGCAAAGTGGAATAATTTTTCCTGTACAAACAGGAATGAATATATGCTTACAGTACTTTTAATGATATGAAAAGAAACTTGAAATATAAAACAGTAATAGGCCCTATATTATGTCTGCTTGTGTGATCATTACAATATCAGGTTCTGCCCCAAAACAACTCAGTCTATCCCAACAGACTGGGCCTATATAAGCTAGTGCGTAAGCCCAGAGGTATATTATTATTATTATACGTATATAGGCCATGGCAGTGGCCTTAGGCTATGAGGCTTTCGCCGAAGCGTATCAGTTTTGTTTTAAAAAGTGAAACTTAACAGTTTATTAGCATTTTATGTGAATACTATAGGAATTGTATGATTATGTATCTGAGTGTCTAGGTTTTATAAGTGTATCTGAGTGTCTAGGTTTTATAAGTGAATTTATTACTCTGAAAGGAAATTCCAAATTTTGTATTCGGAATTTCGATATAAAATTCGTTTTTAAGTGCATAGGCCCAGCAAGACTTTACTCATACATTTCAGGAAGTTAAAATCGATCTTATTCAAAGGTAAGACTTGGTTCTCTTAAATACAATTTTTGTGGTTTTCTTGGAATTTATTTGAATACATACACTGATAAAATAATAGCTTACCTAGAGTAGAATTAGGAGGTCTAAGTCTAGATATTTGCAGAGACGTGAAAACTCCCTGGAATTGCTTCGGGTCCAGCATAGGCTATGCCTCACTCCATGACGGCCCTACATTACTGTGGACTAAATTAGACTAGGCGAATTGTATGTAGGCCAGGCTCCACCGTCAGCATAAATAAATATATACATGGAAGGCGTATGAAGCCGAAAGAGGGGGATATATTTAAATTTTCTGAGATAGTTTTGGTGGTGGTTCATGGTACAGAAAAGCGGCTTAATTTATTTGCAAAAAGTGAAAACACAATTTCATTATAGGCTAGAGACGAGAACAATGTTGTAAACAGTCTGGTAATCTTGTTGTGTTCTCATTTAGAGTAAATTTTCCTCACTTTTACCTCATAAAAGAAGTTAAAAAGGCCAAAATTTTGCATGTGCGAATGAAGATATGGAAAGAAAAAAATATTTGATCACGCAAATCCTTTTAGAGAAAAATTAGGTTCGCTAAATATGTATAGTGGAAATTGCAATTTCCTATCTACACATTTGCATACAAGGTTATGTACAGTTTCTGGAAAAAAGTTTGACATAACATTTTTAAAAGTCGTAAAAAATGACTAATTGTTTTTATTTTAATATTTTATTCTTTTTTTTTTGGTGACTAATAAAACATCTAAAACAAAAGCCAGTCATTTATTGATTAGTATTTTTTTTTGTTTTTTAAGCATTTTATGTTTGGAGGCGAACTTTTTTCCTGAACTGCGCAACTACATTCCTCACCGGGTCAACCCGACATAGATCTCAGAAATAATGGCGACTTGCAAACAAGCATGACACGACCTCATACAGTACTGACCAGCATTCGTAGCTGAGTAACACGGTTTCCCTATAAGGCTATAACTGAAGTGAAGACATTGAAATCGCGGGTTCGAATCCCGATAATGCTGGTAATAATAGTACGGGAGTTAGAGCAATAGGCCGCATTAATTGGGCTGAGCGCTGTGCCTTCTTCACTGATCCCATTCTGGTGGTGGAACAGCAGTTTCACAAGTCGCTCCCTCGCTATGGAATAATCTTCCTACTCCAATCATAGAGGAACCATCCTATTCCAGTTTCGAATTTCGCTTAGAAAGACATCTTGGTAATCTTACCAACACATAAAGACACTCCCGAATTCTCAGATTGGTGCAATCTGCAATCTTCGCTACTTTCACGTGTATATATATATATATATATTATACAGGGTGGGCGGAAAGTAGCTCCCTATTTTGGATTGGTAAAAAAATACATATATTATCCATTTATTTCAGAAGAAATAATATGAAAAGGTAGGCATACATGGTAGGTTTTCTCTGAAATTCAATGTGGGCTCCAACTCTTTCCACCAGCTTCTGGAGCCGCCCAGGAATGGCGTCCACTGACTTTAGCAGTAACTCCGGCGGGATGGAGGACATGACTTCCCGAATTCGGTCCTCTAGTTCTTCCAATGTCCTCGGTTTGGTGCGGTAGACTTCTTCCTTTACCCACCCCCAAAGAAAGAAGTCGCACGGTGTCAAGTCGGGGCTCCTGGCTGGCCATTGATGTGGACCACGACGACCCATCCAACGCCCAGGGAAGTGGGCATCCAGCCACTCACGGACAACAAGAGCGAAGTGCGGAGGGGCGCCATCTTGCATAAATATCAGATCGTCGATGTTCTCCCATGTGCACACAACCGGCCAGACCTCGTTTCGCAACATAGCAAGGTACCGCTCAGCATTTATGGTGTTGCGCAGAAGGAACGGGCCCACAACCTGATCTGAGGTCATACCACACCACCCGTTACACTGAACCGATTCTGCCGTTTTTCAGCGTAACCGTGCGACTTCTTTCTTTGGGGGTGGGTAAAGGAAGAAGTCTACCGCACCAAACCGAGGACATTGGAAGAACTGGAGGACCGAATTCGGGAAGTCATGTCCTCCATCCCGCCGGAGTTCCTGCTAAAGTCAGTGGACGCCATTCCTGGGCGGCTCCAGAAGCTGGTGGAAAGAGTTGGAGCCCACATTGAATTTTAGAGAAACCTACCATGTATGCCTACCTTTTTCATATTATTTCTTCTGAAATAATGGATAATATACGTATTTTTTTACCAATCCAAAATAGGGAGCTACTTTCCGCCCACCCTGTATATATATATATATATTGTGAGAGACTATGCAGCCTATGTTTGATAAAATACATGCTATTTTAGTATTTTTTCCTTCATTTGGACATTGATTATCAATAACTACAAACTTAATATAGGCATACTGTTCTTTGCTCTTGAAAAAGGACGGATCCAGGCCTAGGCCTAGGTTAACGTTGCTTGGAGCAGCTTGGAAAATTTGTCCAGCCATATTTCTCGGGAAAACAATGACATTTTCGTTAGAATATAAAAATTTATTGGTATACAAATTTTCAGCTAAATCCCGTGAGGTCATCCATTTGGAAAAGATCTTAAGGGAGCAAGTGTAGTTTACTTCTCCCTGATGTAAAAGGCGACACAAACCACACTAGGTCAAAGTTGGGGAACGTAAACTACACTAGGAGCTTTAGGAGACATTTTTTAAATGAATCCATCAAATAAAACGTTAAAACTAACGAAAATATTACGACTTAATCTAAACCAATCGTCAATTTATATATGTATTTTCGTTAGTTTTAACGTTTTATTTGATTAGGTATACGCGGACAAAGTTGGGGAACGAAAAACTACACTAGGATAATGTAGGGGAACGTAAACTACACTAGGATAATGTAGGGGAACGTAAACTACACTAGGTACCACAGGGGGACTTAAACTACACTTGCTCCCAAATAAGCATAAAACTGTAGTAACAATAATAACATTGGGATCACCTGAAGATCAGGGCCCCCAGCCTTCGTTAGTTAGCTTTATAAGGCTAACTAACGAAAATATCACGACTTAACCTAACCAATCGTCATGAGTGTACAGTCGACTTCACGATTGGTTAGCTTAAGTCGTAATATTTTCGTTAGTTAGCCTTATAAAGCTAACTAACGAAGGCTGGGGGCCCTGATCTTCAGGTGATCCAAACATTGTTTTAATCACTGTCTTTTAAATATATAATTGAATGCCCGGTTAGGTCAACTGTACACCCTTGACGATTGGTTTGGTTGTCGTGATATTTTCGTTAGTTTTAAGGAAAATATCACGACTTAACCGGTAACTGGTGAACTCGTGTATGTCTATCTTGCTAACCAGATAATTGCGTGGTCGAGTTCTCCAGGAGGCCGGGATCTCCGAGGGTCTTGGAGGCCGGATTCTAAAACAATAGCGGGGAAATAGCGAAAAAAAGGGTTCTTTTGCATTATCCTCCCAACACTAATTTTTTTATATAATGTTGGTTTGGTTTTGGTTATGGTACTTTATTTTCCTTCCATTATAAAAAAAAATTAGTGTTGGTATTAGGTTTGGTTAGGTTAGGTTAGGTTAGGTTACGGTAAAAACAGCCCGCCGCAGGCGTTAGCCGTTATAAAAAAAAATTAGTGTTGGGAGGATAATGCAAAAGTACCAAAAAAAGATATATATACAATAGCAAAAAACAGAAAAATAAAAAAAAATTGCGGGAAATATCTAAAAAGAGCCTAATTTTTTTTTAATATTAATTTATTTTAATTAAAAAGAACTTAGCCTGTTTAGTTTAAAAATAAAATTGGAGCTCTTGAATTCTGTTGTTGTTTTTTTTTTTTAAATAGGTATATAAGAAATTAGTAATACCTAAATTAAAACTAAATATCAGCTGCACTCTTTATATAAGAGTTGCTTAACATTTTTTTTAGATCACCTTAAAATTGCACTACAGAAAATGTACAATCGTTCTTCGTGAAATTTGATAAAACGTAGTATGGACAGTGTTAATGGACACTCACCAAAAAAAAAAAAAAAAAAAAATGTAAGGAAATCTAGTGTGAATTGGGTATTATGTTTCCAAACATATTCCAATACGGTTTTTATGTTATTCTTCCACATAAGTTTTACATTCATTAACTTATGTTTATTTTTTCTGTTATTTTAAGTTAATTCATATATTTATTCTTTTGGAAATTCATGATGTATAATAAAATAATAATAATAATAATTGAGAAGGGAGGGCCAGAAACTGGCACAGCGCTCAGGCCAATTAATGCGGCCTATTGCCCTAACTCTTGTAGTATTATTACCAGCATCATCGGGATTCGAACCCCGACCTCAGTGTCTCCATTTTGCTTACAGGGAAGTATAAACAAATTTTGTTTGTGACCAGCTGAGAAGGCAATCAGAAACTCAGCTGGTTGTCCCAATAATTTACGACGTACAGGTGCTCGGATAAACTGACATACAGACTCCATTTCCATAATACTGGTGGGAGATAAATTCTGCATATACCGGGTGGCCCATAATTCAGGAACCATAGGAATGACTATTTTTTTTCTAATAATTCTTGTACTTTGTAATAATTTTTTTTCTTTTTATTTTTGATGAATTACCTGGATGACGTACTGATAAACAAACGACGTGGCATGTTTTTTCAGCAAGACGGTGCACCTCCTCATGTTGCCATGCAAGTTCGCAAATACCTCGATAAAACGTTCCCCAACAGATGGATTGGCCGAAGAGGTCTTGTCGAATGGCCACCCAGGTCACCAGATATCATTCCACTCGATTTTTTTCATCAAGAAGAAAATAAAGAAAAAAACACTATTAGAAAGTACAAGAATTATTAGGAAAAAAATGAAATTATTCCTATAGTTCCTGAATTATGGCCACCCGGTATATATATATATCAGTGGCGTACGGTGGTTAACAAAACAGGGTGTGCTGAATATTATAACAAGGTACCTAAAGCCTAAAATTTAAGTTATATACAGGGTGTCCCATAAGTCTGGAACCATAGGGTAAAATAAGTAATTCATGTTTTTCCGTTTATGCAAGTGCCGATGATATCTTTGAGTCAGTAAGGAAGAACGCATCCAGGTAATTCTGCTCATAGGGAATCGGAGTCAGAGGGAGGTCGCTGAGGAATTTAACAGATTGCATCCGGACCGCGCGCCGATAACACACAGCTGTGTCGGTAAACTTGTAGCAAAGTTCAGGGAAACGGGATCCATAGGAGATAAACCACGCAGTGGACCTCCGAGGACATCCACTGACGATGACACAGCCGCTACCATCCCCGCTCATTTCACAAACAGTCCCCAAAAGTCCCTTCGGCGTTTTTATTGCCGTTTTTATCATTTTGCCCTATGGTTCCACTTACAGGACACCCTGTATAATAGTATAATAGATGGCATGCTTTTAAATGGCAGTGTGTGTGTGTTTGTGTGTGTTTTGAAAATAGCAACTTGTAAATAAAAATATGAAAAGCAGTTTCTTCAGCCTAAAACTCATGTGATTAATTGTATAAAAAAAGTATAAAATAAATTCGTTAACTGTACAGTGTACATTATTGAAAATTCCACGGTTTATGGTTGATTAGTAGGTGTATTCCATACATGGCTGGTTGTAACCCTAAGATAGTTTGGAACTCGTGTAAAGCTGTAGCTCCCCTCCGTCTTATGACCTTTTGGCGTTGATTGCAGTATTTCTGCCTCTCGCTCAGCTGCCGGTGGTTTCTAGTAATAAGCACCTGTTATAATTGTTGCCAGAGAGCGCCAGACAAATATATTTTAAATTTTGGCTCGTAAAAGTCACTGGCCGAATGCCTCTCACTCCGAGGGTTCGCCAATGATTAATGTATGGAAAACTAGACAACAACCATTCATTGGGATATCTGGACTATTAAGAGATACCAACATCTGCTTAACAGATGACTGTAGAGTAGAGTTGCCAGATTTAAGTTTTGAGAATACGGGACCGCCTCTCTGTGCTTGGGTTGATATCGAAAATTCTGTAGTTGCGTGATTTTAGAAATTATGTTGATTCAGCTTATATAACTGTAAGAGTTAATGATAAGAAATAAACACAATACACGTTAAATATATATTTATTGCTATACTTAGTTATACTTGTCTGAGGCCTTTGCATCTCTTTGCAACTGTTTGTTTTGGAGTGTGTACTTATAAAAATCGTTGCATTGTTTCCATGTCTTATAAATAAAATTCCACTGTTTAGGATAGTCATCGCTAAATGTACACCCGCGTTTCGGCATAATTAATAATTGAAAGGGTGAACAGAGCTCCCTCATAAAAAAAAATAAATAAATAAAGCAATATATTACTGACACAACAAAACTATATTCTAACACTACCAGAATTGCACTGATGAGTGACAATTTGCACAGCCACAGTGCCACTGTGACACTGTCTGACAATTCTGACACTATCTGACAACTCTGATTTGCAGGTGGCAGCTTCTCAATGCTTCGTGTTTTGAGTTTTGACCATTTCTTTGATTGTGTAACGATTTATTTAATATTTTTCATGTCACTATATCGGGGCCACTCAATACTGGACAATACGCCGAGACAACGGGCCAAGGCAATGAAATAAGTGACAATCCCGTATATACGGGATGTTGGGTGGCCAGACGTCCGGTATAAAACTGGACAGTCCTTTTTTTTATGATTTCATGAGTGTCCTCTAACGAAGAAAAAAAATTAGATTTGATAAAATAAACGTAAGTTAAAATATTGCTTCGTTTATAATTTCGTTATAAAATTGCCTACGTATTGCGAGAAATTTGTTTCCAAAAAGCATTTATGCCGAATTAAAAATTTTCATAAATGCGTCCTCTTTTTCACTGTTTGCATAATGGCCATCCTAAGGGGTTCCAAAAAACCTTAGCCCCCCGATTTGCAGCTTACATGTTTACTTATATCGAAATAGTTTTTAGTGATTATAAAATATATAAAATTCTTTATTATTGCAGGTATTAAAATTACTCTAGCTGATAAAGTGATAATATAATGGCTTCTCAATTAATTGGTGATTCGGAGAGGCAACGTGTGATAGATCGCATACGAGCAATAACATTTCGGGAAGCTCGTGATGCTGGAGCCACCTTTATAACACGTTCATGGGTTGCCAAAAAGTTGCGAAGAAATGAGGACTTCGTCAAAAGAAATTGGAATAAAACTTTGGATGAATGTGAAATGGATACAACCAAATCTGGGCACCCAAATTTGCCACTCTCTCAGGAAATAATATAATGGCTTCTCAATTAATTGGTGATTCGGAGAGGCAACGTGTGATAGATCGCATACGAGCAATAACATTTCGGGAAGCTCGTGATGCTGGAGCCACCTTTATAACACGTTCATGGGTTGCCAAAAAGTTGCGAAGAAATGAGGACTTCGTCAAAAGAAATTGGAATAAAACTTTGGATGAATGTGAAATGGATACAACCAAATCTGGGCACCCAAATTTGCCACTCTCTCAGGAAACAAAGGACATCATTGAAAGCGGTACGCGTAAGCGGAAAAACAGCTGTGCTAAACTTTCTAGAGAGATCGAAATGTTGAGAGGAAAGATCGTTAGTGGTGAGATCATTCGACTGTACCGTCATAGGCAAGGTTTAAAGCCATGGCATGAACTTCCAAAGCCAAGAAAAACTCAACATCGATGACAGAATGCGGTTTGCCCATTATCTTGAAGATTGGGATGTGGATGATTTCATGCATTTAGCTGTCTCCTATGAATTTTTTGTTTACGTAACACGTCGGCCTAACTACCAAAATGATCGAGTGTGGGCCGGGCCACAACACCAGATGAAATCGATGACAATGAACATTATTGCGAATTATTAAAAAGTCGAGACTGTGTTGGTGTGTTTGTTTTGTTCACTGCAAAGAAGCTCATGTGGGTGCTGAAGCCAAATGGTCAGAGTTGGGATGGACAGTATTTTCGTGATAGTATTCTATCCCAGCATGTCATTCCTTTTCTAAGAATCCCAAACAATGTTATGGATGTCGATCAGGTCACACTTCTGCACGATAAAGCCCCCTGCTTTAAGGCATTAGCCACTCAACAGTTGTTGCGGAACCATGAGATCGATTTCTCTGGAAATGAAGAATGGCCAGGAAATTCTCCTGACCTGAACGTCTGTGAACACATTGGATCAGTTATAAAGAACAAGGTTGAATGTCTCTTGTTTCAAGAACCTGCAGCAAATCGATTTTCGAAGGATACAATGACGCAACACATTGAAACTGTTTTAGCAAATTTGCGTGACGATCAAGATCTATTCACGTCACTTTTGGCAAGCTACCCAAAGCGAATTCAGGCTGTCTTGGAAGCCAATGGCGGGAACACCAAGTTTTAATTGTTTCTCATTAAATACAGGATTAAATTCTCTTTTGTAAGGTATGTTTAGTTTTACTGTACCTCTAATGGTTTAGGCCATGGGCGAGGGGGCTAAGGTTTATTGGAGCCCCGTATATGACTGCTATCTAGGTAAATAATAATAATCATAATCAGTCAGAAGAGCCAGTTAGAACTGGTACAACGCTCAGGCCAACTAAAACAGCCCATTGTTCTAACTCCTGTATTATCATTACCGGCATCATCGGAGTTCGAACCCACGACCTTCAATGCTTCTCCGCGCCCTTAGGATCACCAGTCCGGAATACATCGATGCCGAATTGGAAAAAATCAACGGTATTGGAAGTGATCTGTGTTCCCCACCTGCGTTTATGGAATCTTGTCTCAACAAGGCAAAACGAACCTTCTATCGTGTGAATAATAACACTCGTACTTTGTCAAAGAATATTTTAGTACTTCCATTTTTCCCGGGCTTTTTAGGCATTGCTAATGTACTTAAACTTTTGGATATTAATGTAGTATTTTCATATAACAATATTGTGAAAAATATCATAGTAAAAAAATGGCCCTACCAATAATTCAGGCATTATCTATAAAATTGGTTGTAAACAATGTGATTCCTTTTACAAAGGTCAGACGGGAAAGGATTTTCACACACGTGTAAAACAGCATCAATATTCCGTTAGAACGGGGCAGTCGTCCAGTGCCCTTTTTGTCCATTTGTCAGAGTTATCCCACTGTATTGATTGGAATAATGCTTCAGTTTTGTTTCACTCTAGCAACATTGTTAATAGAAATATTCTTGAGTCTGCCATTATCCAACTTACAAATAACTTCAACATAAGCAAAGGTCTTTTTTCAACTCGATCCCGTTGTTTTGAATTCATTCAGAACGGATTTAGACAAGAAGGGTAGAGTTCTAAAACTTTGGTAAACTTGGATGCTTCTCTAATAACTTTTATTTTTCAATTTTTTCTATATATATCAGACTTAGACAAGAAGGGCAGAGTGCTAAAACCTGGGCAGATTTCCAGTATAAATTCGTATGCTCCTCTTACAAGTTTTATTCTTATTTTTCAATTTATTATTTATTTTTAATTAACTATAACATTGGTTGGAAACAATTCATTTGATCTTGTGTTGGATTCGGGCGAAGTGCTAAAATCGGTAGTTTTTCCTTACAAATTTGTATGCTCCTCCCACAATCCTTTAAATTTTTTTTTATTTCTTCGTTTATTGCATATATGTAATTTTTTTTTGTAACCTATATATAGGCTGTAACTCTTTATGTACTTCAGTGTTCCTGAGGATGTCATTAGACGAAAGCGCTTGAGCACCATTCTGTGTTTCCTTTCCTTCGTGGTTTTATTCATTATAAATATTTTTCACGTGTTACTTTCGTGAAATAATTTTCATATATATATATACAGTATATATAATTTTGTTTTGGTTTTTGACTTCCAATTTCCTGAAGACTGCTTTTGCATTAATGATTTTAATCTTCTTAAAATAACTTTTGAGAGGAATAAGGAAATTGCTTTAATTTTTATCAAATTCGTATTATCCTAATGTTTCGCTCACGTTCCGCTTACGTTTCGTTCACTTACAGCCACTTACGCTTACATCAGATTTTTGGATTATGAGTTAATAATATTGTAACAGGGTGCATGTTGTGATTTTTGGATGATTCGTTGGGTGGTTGGTTGTATGGTATGTGATACGTGGTTGAATTTTGTGCGTGCTTGGACTTTTGAATTTTGGTTGCTTGAAAACGGACAGCTGGTCTTGAACTAGAAATTTTGGTGATTAAAGCGTGTAAATTTAAAATAAGAAACAAATATTATCGAAGGTTTCCCTGTAAAGGAATTTTTGTATTAGGTGAGTCATTAATGCTGTACATGATTGTAAATCCTAAGGATAATCTCTAGGAGTGCTGCATTTTTCAATATTAAACATACACTCATAAAACATATACCATTTGAAAGCCATTTTTCTGAGTCTAAAAATGTAGTAATCCAAAAGTATCGATAGCAAATAAAAAGTAACTAGATTTAATTAATTGTCTGACGCGTGACGTCATTAACTACATTATAAAGGTTGGCTAAGTTATAAATCTTCAGTCTGTGTTCTAAGATGGTATTTTTGATAATTGTTACGCTAACCTAACCTAACATGAATATGTTACTTATTACTAGAGACCGGAGTTTGCCCTTTTTGCCTTTTTTATTCCCGTTTATAGATTCATAGGCTTCTTTTAGAGAAATCCATTTCGGGACTGTGGGATGTATATAATTAAATGTTGTAGTGCCTATAAACGCCTATTTTGATGGTTAGTGCCTAATTTTAAAATACGTGCCTATATATGCCTTTTTTAATTTTATTGTACTAAGTAAAGCAAAATAACTCGCATTTTTTTTAAATTTGTAGGCCTAAATAAGGCAGGGGATGGAAAAACCGAGGCTAGTCCTGAGGCAACCAGCACAGCCAATCAGATCACAATACGTCAGCCAAATGCAGCCAATCAGATCACAATACGTCATTGTGACGCGTTCGGCCTCGATCATTTTGTTTGGTGCGTGCAACGTGGTGTCTTTGTTCAAGTGCTTTTGCTAAATAAAATCTCACGTTTGTGCTTACAGCTTTTTTTATAAGTGAGAAAAAATGCCTAAGGACAAGACAGCCAAAAGTGTTCTGTTCAGGCAGTGGATCAAGAAGGACCCAAACTTCACTACAGATGGTAGAGTTATTTTCTGCCAACCTTGTTCCAAAGAGGTACGCTGCAACATTTTTTATTCTCTATCCAAAATAACAAACCCTTCGAGGAAACCTGGCCTACATCATGGCCAATTTCGGACGGATGCCAGGGACCATAACCAAGCTGGAGGAGAGAGGCCTGCCGTTTGTTGAAGCAGTGGAAATAGTTCAAAATTTAAGGAAGGAGCTGAGCCAGGTTCCTGGTAACGTAGGGAAAGAAGTGGTAGCAAAATTTGAAAATGTTCTCAGACGCAATCCTGGTTGGCAAACCATAGTGAACGTTTCAACAGTGTTCAAAGGAGAGTGTCAGGAGGTTCTGGACTTTGAGCCAAGCGAATTAGCATCTTTGAAGTTCGCACCAATTACGTCTTGCGATGTCGAAAGGTCGTTTTCTCGATATAAAAATGTATTGAGTGACAGGCGATGTCAATTTACGCCACAGAACCTTGAAAAATTTTTAATCATCAATTGCCATTTCAATTTATAGTTTAGTTGAGTTTTTGTAAGAAGATAGTTTAAATGTTTGGATTTTACTTTGATGCAAATAAAATGTTTGATGGTTTTTGAGATGTTTAGTTTATTTTTTACAATAAAAATCCTGATATTCATCAGAACTGCAAATGGGTTTACTCTAAGTCAACAATAATAAGAGAAAAGTGGGAAAATAGAAATGCCTATTAAGTGCCTTTTTTAGCTTTTAGTGCCTATTTAAGCGACTTTTTTAGGGCTTCTTTAGTGCCTTTTTGCCTACCTATTATTGATTTTTTAGGGCCTATCAATCCTAACTCTACTTATTACATTATCATTTGTATAATTTAGGTCTCGGGGGTACGGGGTCGGAGCCCCCGTAAAGATCACGCATCACAAATTGATCGGTATAGGGTTTTATATTTAAACCTAGTTACTTTTTATTTGCTATTGATACTTTTGGATTACTACATTTTTAGACTCAGAAAAATGTGAGCTTTCAAATGGTATATGTTTTATGAGTGTATGTTTAATATTGAAAAATGCAGCGCTCCTTGAGATTTACCAATCCTAAAATATTGTGTATATTGAGCTACTTTTAGATATCTTTTAGAGTGATACATAAATGTTTTCATATTAGATGTGGTTGGAGAGACAGCATACTGTAACACTAGTAACCTAAGAATTGTCCAATTGTCCTCTGCAAAAGAGGTAGGCTGTATGTTATAAATTGGTTTCTATGTATATATAATGTATATATCTACTTAAGCTTTTTATTATTGGAGAAATGATATTTATGTAAGTGGTGTTTTATTAGTTATTTTCTTCCGAATTTTTTAGGAGACGGAGTTGGGAGCCAGACCTCGCAACTGCTTGTAAGCGCTCTAAATAGACCCCCTATTTTTACAAGTGCCAGTGATTTAAGTATTTAATATTGTAGGTTTAAGTTTAGGTTTAGGTTAAGTTTAAGTTAAGTTTAGGTTAGGGTAGGGTAATGATGACTTGTGTAGGCAGCCTGATTTGCTTTGTACATATTAATATATACAGGGTGTCCCATAAGTCCGGCATCATAGGAGAAATTCATATTTTTCTATTTCTACAAACCATAATTCATATTTTTCTCTTTCTACAGGCCATAATGTCTGTGAGGAAGGAAGGACGAATCCAGATAATTCTGCTCATAGGAAATCGGAGTCAAAGAGAGGCCGCTGCTGAATTTAACAGACTGCATCCAGACCGCGAGCCAATAACACAGAGTTGTGTTAGCAGACTTGTTGCAAAGTTTAAGGAAACAGGATCCATAGAAGATAAACCACGCAATGGACCTTCAAGGAGGTCCACTGACGATGATACAGCGACTGCTATCCTGGCTCATTTTAACAAAAATCCCAATAAGTCTCTTCGGCGATTGTCCGCCGAGACAGGAGTGTCGAAAAGTAGCATCCATCGCATTCTTCAGGCTCACAAATGGCATCCATATAAACTACAGATCCTACAGAAATTAAGCGAAGATGATCCTGACCGGCGGATGGAATTTTGTGAATGGGCTACGGAACAATATGCTCGGGATGCCAATTTCCCGTCCACCATTCTGTTTAGTGACGAGGCTGGTTTTTATGGAAATGGTGAGGTAAATCTACAGAACACCCGCTACTGGTCTCAAAACAACCCTCACTGGTATACCTCTTCAAAGGAACAAGGTGCATCTCGGGTGATGGTATGGTGTGGCATTTGGAAGGATCGCATCATAGGCCCCCTCTTTTTCGATGAACATGTCACTGGAGGCACCTACCTACGTATGCTCAAGGAAGAAGCATTTCCCAGTGTCTTGAACGAAGAAGGAAATTTCCCAACATGGTTCCAGCAAGACGGCGCTCCTGCACATTACAGCACCCAAGTAAGGGAATACCTGTACCAACAATTCTCTGGTCATTGGATAGGACGTCGAGGGCCTGTGGAATGGCCAGCTAGAAGCCCGGATCTCACGCCGCTAGATTTTTATCTCTGGGGCCACTTGAAAGCGCTGGTATACGCAGAGAAAATTAGGAGTGTTGAACATTTGCGGCAGCGCATTATTGGGGCATGTAACACCATTACTCCTGATATCATTCACCGTGTGCTTGCTGACTGGGTATCACGTCTGAATTTGTGTATTGAAAACAATGGTGGACATATTGAGCACGTTCTGTAAATAAAAGCTTTTGTTTTGCCTTTTTTATTATTTTTCCTATGATACCGGACTTATGGGACACCCTGTAGTTTTGTAACCTAATGTTTTACTGTTCCTGGCTGGGACGGCCTCGCGCTGTAAAGGGGACATACATATTCGTTGGTGGAATCCTGGTCACGGTAACAATATATAGTATATACGAGGGTGGGCTGAAAAGTAATGCCTCCACTCAAATAATTTTTAAACGGATTGAAGGATTTTATCGAAACAAAAGCATATTATATATATATATATATATATATATATATATATATGCCTTAGAGCAGTGCTAGGCAACATTTTTTGAAACTGGGTCAATTTGATTTATTGGTAATTTGATAATGGGTCAGTGTTCAAAATTTAAATCAAAATACACTATTTTCGGGACATTTTAAAATAAAAAACACTTTTCATGTAATAATATTTATTATTTTATATATACTATGTACTACAACTATATACTTTCGCGGGTCAGCGAAATTGTTGCCACGGGTCATAGGTTGCCGACCATTGCCTTAGAGTTTATTCTTCAAAACGATGCATTTACTTTTCTATAAAATCACCCTCTACCTCGATATATTTATGCCAACGATAAATGAGTTTTTGAAGTCCATCCTGGTAAAACTCGGAGCTATGACTACGAAACCAAAATTTCACAGCAGCCTTAACTTCTTCGTCAGACTCGTAGCGATTTCCACGGAGATGTGAAAATTGCATGGTGCTAAATCGGAGCTATATACTGAATGCGGCAAGACGTTGAATTACAGAGCCTCAATTGCTTCTCACGTTTGAACACTGGTGTGAGGCCGTGCGTCGTCATGGTGAACAATGACTGTGTTTTTGTGGGTGCGAACCCTCCAGATTCGTTTATTCAACTTCTTCAGAGTTTTATATAACGTGCAGAGTTGATTGCTGTCCCTCTTTCCGTAAAGTCTTCGAGAACAACACCATTGATATCCCAAAAACCAGTCATCATCACTTTTCCAGCCGATCTTTGAAGTTTGAATTATTTTGGTTGCGGTGAATTTTTGTGCCGATATTCCATGGATTGCCGTTTGTTTTCAGGGTCATAATGGTGGACCCACGTCTCGTCTCCTGTCACAATGCTGTGCAGAAATTCATCTTCATTTTTGAAGCGCTGCGGACTTTCTTGGCAAATGCGTAGTCTCTCAGTTTTCATCTCGGCAGTGAGCATGCGAAGCACCCATCTGGCGCAGACCTTTCAGTAACCGAGAATACTGATACTGTGTCCCACTCGCTCTTTGGAGATATCGAGCAGTTCCGATGAGACTCGTCGGTTACCGTTACAGGCCTTCCACTTCGCGGTTTGTCTCGCAAACCTTCTTGCCCTGCTTCTCCTTCTTTACACTTCGTCGCCAACGTCGAACGGTACTCACATCAACACAGTTTGCCGTACACAGCTTGCATTCGCCGATGAATGTCTATGGGAGCAACACTTTCCGCGGTCAAAAATTCAATTACGGCACGTTGCTTGAAGCGAACGTCTTTACTCCTTTCCATTGTAATCGATACTGAACCAACGTGTGGAATGAGTGTACGCTATATTAGGCTATAACACAAAACCAGTTTTATCTGGTTACCTCTACACAATCTGGAATGGGGTGGGGATATCAAGTTACGACACAAAACCGGTTTTATCTGCCTACCTCTACACCAGTGGTTCTTAACCAGGGGGGCGCGCCCCCCTAGAAACAGGAATTTCTCTAATTGTATTTGTTATTCTCTTAACGAGAGCATGGGCTAATATTGAGAAGTTATTGAGAATGTTATTTTGATTGAAGGGGGGCGTGGAGGGAAGGACCAATTCCTAGAGGGGGCATGGTAGTAAAAAGGTTAAGAACCACTGCTCTACACAATCCAGAGTTATTCAAGTGGAGGCATTACTTTTCAGCCCACCCTCGTACAGTATTTGTTAGGATATATTAAACGAGTGTCCTTCTGAATTGTTGGCATAAAATTATTTTTTAAAGTTAAATTTGAATGTAGTCCATACGATATGCTGATTACTGCCCACTCAATGTCATTCCCATTTGTATTCACGGTAAAGGCGCCTAATGAGAGTGACTAATATTTCTTAACCTAATTTAACAACCTATTCTAACATTACCATAACCTAACTAATCCGTAACCTAACCTAACCTGGAACAAAGTGGGAAAATCGTGGATGAGAATGAGGACACGAAGTGGGAGTAAACCGATATGCTGATATTATTTCACGAAATCCCTATCCAATTTTTTATAAAACAGATTTCAATAAAGTATTATTAAATTTGCATTTGAATCAGTCAATATCAGATTTTTTCTTCTGATTGATGTGATTTTGAGAATCTTACTTTGGAGAAATCATTTCAAACAAAGCTTTTACCTCTATATCTACATTGAGTCGACGCTGACATTTTAAAGTTTGTGTAAATTTTCATGCAAAAGGTTTTGAAGGGGGTAAAATTTTAAATCAGAGAGTTTAACACTTACGCGTAACCCACTTGGTACATACATTTTAAATGTAATTTTACATATTTTCACCCATTAGCTTCGTATGCAAAATTTAAATTTTTTATGGCTGTTTTCTTTTGTAAATTTATTTACCGAGTGGCTTTTGACACCTTAAAAAAGTGTATGAAATACGAGGAGACTCCGTTAATGGGTAGACTACTGTAAAGCTTACCAATATCCAGTCAGGCCACGCTTCTGTAAAGTTTTGTACACTTTTCCGAGAGCCAGAAATGCCAACCTGTCAACAAATTTACGAAAGAATGCAGCCACATTCATGGCCATTGTCGCATCACCGCTTCCCGTCAGTCAGCGAAGTTAAGCGACATTGATTGTGGGTAGTAGTTGGATGGGTGACCGTCCTCTGCGTCCAGATAATGTAGCGATCCGTGGTTCGGATCCCACGTAAAGCTGTAGGTCCCCGAAGGAGGTTAAACAACCCCATCAAAAAAAAAATGTCCAACAGTGACGCAAAACAGAATCAATCTCCACCATGTATATTCACTCTTTCTAGCATCTAGCTAAGAACCTCTTCAACAACTTTACTTCCTCTTCTTTCCCTCTTTTCCATTTCGATGGCACAGTTGCCGTCTCTTCTTCTGACAAAGCTGAACTCTTCGCTCAAACTTTCGCTTCCACCTCAACCCTGGACGATTCCGGTGCTGTTCCTCCGTCTCCTCCCCCCTCGGACTTTATTGTTTGAAATTAGAATCTCTTCTAAAGATGTTTTTTCTGCCCTATCTGGGCTCAACTCTAGGAAGATGTATGGTCCTGATAGTGTTTCTTCTGTTGTTCTTAAGAACTGTGCTTCTGTGCTTACATCCTGCCTAGGCAAACTCTTTCGTCTTTGTCTCTCATCTGGTACTTTTCCTTCCTGCTGGAAGTGCGCTTTCATTCAGCCTGTCCCAAAGAAGGGTGACCTCTCTCAACCCTCCAACTATCGTCCAATTGCTTTGATTTCTTGCCTTTCCAAAGTTTTTGAATTCTTAATCACCTTCTCACAATCTTCTTTCAGAGCGTCAGTTTGGATTCCGCAAGGGACGCTCTACTGGCGATCTTCTTGCGTATCTCTCTGACTCTTGGTCATCCTCTTTTCGGAATTTCGGTGAAACTTGCTATTGCGCTAGACATATCGAAAGCTTTTGATAGAGTCTGGCACAAATCTTTAATTTCGAAACTGCCCTCCTTCGGTTTCTATCCTTCTATCTGTGCCTTCATCTCTAATTTCCTTTCTGGCCGATCTATAGCCGCAGTTGTAGACGGCTACTGTTCACCTAAAGCTATTAACAGTGGTGTTCCTCAGCGTTCTGTCCTGTCACCCACTCTTTTCCTTTTATTTATTAATAATCTTTTAATTCGCACTTCCTGTCCTATTCACTCCTATGCCGATGATTCCACTCTTCACTTCTCCACCCGCTTCCCAAAGCGTCCCTCACATCAGTCGCTTCATGATTCGCGTAAGACGGCTATGGGAAACCTGACCTCTGAGCTTTCTGCTCTATCTGATTGGGGCAGAGAAAACCTTGTGGCTTTCAATGCCTCAAAAACCCAGTTCCTCCATCTGTCTACTCGTCACAATCTTCCACACGACTATCCCCTTACCTTCAACAACACACAACTCAATCCTTCCTCTTTTCTTAACATTCTTGGCGTTTCCTTTTCTCGTGATCTTTCCTGGAAATATCACGTATACTCTCTTTCTAAAACAGCTTCTAAGGGGTTAGGCGTGCTGTACCGCCTCCGCGGTTTCTTCACCCCCACTCAGTTGCTGTCTCTGTACAGGGGTGTTGTTCGCCTCTGTATGGGGTATGCTTCTCATGTGTGGGGTGGTTCAACCCATACGGTCGCACTTGAACGGGTGGAATCAAAGGCTTTTCGTCTCATTAATTCCCCGCCTCTTACTGATTGTCTTCAATCTCTCTCTCTCTCTCTCTCTCTCTCTCTCCTCTCTCTCTCTTTGCCGCAATGTTGCCTCACTCTCTCTTTACTATCGCTATCATTACGGACATTGCTCTTCTGAACACTCTAACTGCATACCTCCTCCTTTAAGGAGAGCACGCAGTACCAGACTGTCTACACTTTTTCATTCCTTTTCTGTCCATTTATCTAATGCAGAGGTTAATCAGTATTTTCAGTCTTTCATCTACTCAACCGATCAACTCTGGAACAATCTTCCTCGCTCCATCTTTCCTCCTGTCTATGACTCCCATCTTTCAAACGCAGAGTGTCTAGACATCTCGACAACACCGGGCCTTGATTTTGGCTTTCTTCTTCTATGGGAGGGGCGCTTTTTGCGGGCATTGGCCCCATCCTTCCTGCATAAAAAAAAATCAATTCTCGGCTAATATGTAGTTTTACGACCACCAGATTTTTGACAAAGTCGAAAGCCACGTCAGTTTCATATTTGATAATGATCAAGGTGAATCTTATGTCCGGGTTAGACGTACGCTCAGTTAGGTGGTAGTACAAGAGTGGTTAGCAATTTCCCACGTCATCATCTTCCCGCCATAAAAACATGTAGCCGTAAAACTATATGGTTACCCATTTTTCTCGTTCTAAGGTTTACTGTAGGTCAATCTACATCGGGTATACTACCTCAGCACTCAAGAATAGGTCATTTCAACACAGATATACACATCTAAATATAAAAAGAACACAACAAAAAATATGTAAGGTATTTACAGTTATTTAAAAAAGTACTACTGTACAAAGGTCAAAAGATACACACACTCTTAAAAATTGCTGAAGCCATATTCATAGAAAAAAAATAATGCCAGACATAAATATTAAATTCAATGAACTATCAACAGTGCTCAATATATATCTTTCTTAAAACTGCAAAAGTACTTATTTTATTCTCATTATCATTTAATAAATAAAAAAAATACCATTCTTTATTTGTTACTTCACAAACAGACGTACATACTTTTAAAATGAATAAATTACTACATTCAAATTTAACTTTAATTCTTTTACATTTTACATTAAAAACTCAAATTATACTCAGCGTATACGAATAAACAGTTCCATAAAATTTCATATACGTTTGAGAAATGTCGAAAAACCAGTCAGTCAATAAATTGACCAAAGAACAAAGCCATCAAAGTTATCAGTTTCACATATGGACGCAGTGGATCTATTTGTGAAACGACATTTAAAATCTAAGTGATTCGTGAGTAGAGTTGCCAGATTTTATAATGCAGGAAGGAGGGGCCAAGGGTAAAATTCCTGGACACAGAGCTCAATCAGTTAAGTGTCACGAAGGTATAGTCTTCCCCTACTCCTTCATTTTCACGTAACGTGTCCTTTGATAAGATTAGCAGTGAGCTAACAACAGCTGATCGACGTGACGTAAGTTCGATAAGTTATTTTGGGTTAATTTAAGTGAGGTTAGGTTAGCATAGGTTAGGCTAAATTAAGTTATGCTAGGTTACGTTAGGATAGGTTAAGTTAGTTTTTTTAATGTGTCGATGTTATATTCCGTTAACTGAATGGGTATAGATTCAATTAACAGGCACTTCAGATAATACTCTTTGCTCGTGATTTGAGCAAATATACCACATCAGAAAGATGTATCTCATACTTTATTTCAAAATTAATTTAACATTGGAAAATTAGAACACAAATAACTAACATTATATTCAAATTCAAAATTAATAGGATACTCAAACTCCTCCCCAGACATAACGTTCTGTTCCCCTCACTAGCAACACATACACACTGGAGAACAGAAAAACAACTGTCATCAGACCACCTGCCCATCATCATTACAACACGTTCTACACTCTGCCCCAACAGCCTTAGGCACACTTACAGAAATTACAAGAAAGCTAATTGGGAACAGTTTCAAAATACAGACTGAGGAACAATTCACCACATTAACACCACACCCATCATAAACATCAATACAACACTCAAGACATTTAATCAGATAATCAATAATGCAAACAAATACATACCCGAGGGTAACATTAGGAAATACAACCCAAATTATACTAGAAAAATAGCCCACTTCATAAGGCAACGTAACAACCTCAAACTAACACACAAACACGACACACAGAAGCCATAAAACAGCAGATACAACAGCTCAACACAGAAATAAACAACATACTTAAAGAAAAACAAACAGAAACATTTAGGGAATTCATAACAACACTAAACCATTCCACAGATACATCCAGGCTATACAAGACTATAAACAGCATGACCCACTCTAACAGCGGCATTCACATCTCACACGCGGCTATCTGTCGCAGCCAAAATAATATCCCAACATATACACAACAAGCTAACATTCTAGTTAATCACTACGCAAAGATAAGTCACTTAAACAGAGACAGTAACCAGAAACACTCAGACAAACAGCCAGACACAAGAAAACCTACAGACTCGACACGACCATTACACCCTTCAATACAGACCAGACCACCAAGCTCATCAAAAACATTAAGAATTCGAAAGCTACGACCAGACAACATATCTAACATACACCTTAAACACTTGGGCCCACAGGGAATACTAGTTCACAAACATCAGCACATATTCATACCAACACTGTATTATTCCTGACATATGGAAACACGGTAAAATTATTACACTACTCAAACCAAACAAAAATCCAACAGAACCAGCTTCCTATAGACCCATTACTTTACTATGCACACCTTCCAAAGTAACAGAAAGACTAATCTTACAAATCACCAACCCACACATACCACTATCGCCTACTCAACATGGATTCAGACCTCACCACTCAACCACGACATTACTCACTAACCTCACGCAGCACATCATGGCTGGCATCAACTCCAGACAACCAGCTCAACGTACACTAATAGCAACAATAGACATTAATAAAGTATTTGATGCTATACCACGCTTCCCTCTCATAAACAAAATACTCAACACAAACATGCACAATAACACCAAAAGGTGGCTGAGCAACTATCTTTCAGGAAGATACTCACATGTCACATTTAATGGCAAGTCCTCCAAAAACAAGCTTTTTCCGAACGGGGTCCCCCAAGGCTCTGCTTTCTCACCAACATTGTTCAACTTATATATGCATGACATTCCAACACCCATATATAACAAGCTTACCTTATCATATGCAGATGACATCACTCTAATATCCACCCACAACAACATCGACACCGCTACAAATAACCTACAAACATACATAAACAGTATACAAGACTGGTTCACACACGATAGACTCAAAGTAGCACCCACAAAATCAACCATCACCTTGCTAACAAGCAACACAAAAGAACACCAGATAACTCCACAGCTTACACTAAACAACACCAATGACACACACGTGACCAAATACTTGGGGTCACATACAACACATCATTATCTTTTGCAAACCACATTCAGGACATTAAAAACAAATGTCCGTCAAAACTTAACACGCTTAGGGTACTAACAGGCACAAACTTTGGACACCAGCAGGAAACAACATCACTCATATACAGACAATATATTCGCTCAGTTATGGACTATGCTAGCCCATGCTGGGCACCCATTATCTCAAACACACATAAACACCTTACAGACAATACAAACAACGCACTGCGTATCATTATAGGATGTACTCAAACAACACCAATAGAACACCTGCACACAGAAACAAAAATATTGAAAGTTAGGAACATTTAGACATGAGGGGAACACAATTCATGGCAGCAGCGACAACTAACCCACAACACACCCTTGCCACTACATGTACAATCATGCACCAACACCTCGCACCATTAAGGTAACACCAGAGAGACATTACAACCAAATACTCCATTCCATATCACGCCCCACAGACATCACACAGTACAGAAAACACACACACACACACACCTAACCCACAAAGCACTGACACGACTCGGTCCGAATACGGTCTAAGGTGCGAAGCCGCCACCCATTGACAGGTCAAGAGACCAGCCTAAGCAGATCGGATCGAGTTAACTTAGCACGATTCCGATGTAGACATCACCCCAACTTACAGACATATAAACACAGACTAGACAACTCCACAGACGACACCTGCCACCTGTGTCAGGACACACCACAAACAATTGAACACATTATGACAGACTGTACCGCTCTAGCACACCATAGAACACAACACAACACCACTAGTGCGCTAAACCTCTGGTCCACTCCGGAGAGGGCGATCGATTACCTGCGTGCCGCCGCCGCCGGCTTGCTCGATCAGGGTGGGCTGATCGGCTAACCAACAACAACACCAACAACTTCAAAATTAATTTAATGCTAAAAAAATTGGTACTTCTGAAACTTCTAAATTTGTAAAGACAAGAAAATTATCGTTGGGGGTGAGCAGTACTGACCTTGTTGTATGAATATTGTAAATGTAATAAATGTAACGCACTTATAGGTCTGTATATTATAATTTATTATTACATCTAGTTTTGAAAGTATCTTATTTTTACAATTTTTTTAACATTTGTTATCACGCCCTTACAATTATTTTTAGCTTGACATCGGCATTTTTTCTGGGGTGGGGCCAAGCTAGAAATTTTGGGGGGGACAGTTGCCCCTCGTGGCTGCGCCACTGGTCAAAGTAGTGGTATTAGTAGGAGGTGTGTACGCTCTTTGTTTGGTTTAGGCCCCTGAGTCCTGTCTGCCTACTTCTGAGATTTCATTAGCGCTGTCTCGCCTGGTCTTTGAATTAGGGGGCAACCATGTATTTCTCTCTACTCCTTGCTACTTTTACCAAGTCCTGTTTTCAGTCTTAGTGATGTGTTGGTAGAACTCTTGGCACGAAAATCCAAAGTTCACTCTTACTCATAGCTCAAATTTTGCTAGATTAAAATTAATTTGTTTTCTGGAGTCAGTCCACACAAGGTTTGAAAGACTGAATACTCTTTCTGCGTAGGCGTTACGGGTACAAATCAAACGAACGTCATAAGCTTTTCCAATGCTGGTGCACATTTTCTCAAAAATGTGAACCCATTTCTCACTAACATTTAAGTTCTTTGGAGTAGTATGATACACTGTGCGAAGTGATTCAGTGAGCGCAGAGTATATCACGTGAATGCCCTATAAACAAAGTTCGGAAAAAGGCGCAAGATTGACAACAAGCGTCAAACGGTCTCAATACACATTTCAACACATTCCATTCATTTAAGAGGTTAACTGGTACATATTGAGAGATTCCTGGACATTTTACGGTCTACGATTGGGGTCTTCCAGGACACTGGACTAACAGCATCGTTCCTGGACTTTCCAGAACAATCCTGCACATCTGACAGCCCTACCTGTGAGCTTAAAGTACATATATGGCAAACTTTCATTGGCCTGAAATTTTGTTGTACGTAATAATTATTTCCATGTTGTAATAAAGTCTACCTAAAAGTGAAGTCAGTCCACGTTGCTAGAAAACTTCGTATACTTTTTTGCAAACCAGCTGGTCAACAAATTCATGAAAGAACGCAGTTATCAAAGTTTTGAGTTTCGTATGCAAAGCCACTTGGTCAAAATCTGTGAAGTTTCATTAAAAATTTAAGTCCTTCTTGGGATAAATGTCGTTGTTCGACTCTCTTGTTTCAAAGTTTTCTCTCGAAATGTTTTGCATTAAAACTTTACATGGTTTAATGTCAACATTGACGGACTAGATGTACTATATATATATATAACGTAAAGAACGACGCTTGTATAGGAGAATATTCCGCGCAAGATGAGGAGAGAGGACGAAACAAATGAAAAAAATGAGGTAACCACCCGGGAAACGAACCCGGGATCTTCCGATTGCCGGTCATTTTTTCATTTGTTTCGTTCTCCTCCTCATCTTGCGCGGAATATTCTCCTATACAAGCGTCGTTCTTTACGTTAATTATACTGTGTTTTTGCAGTGTATATATATATATATATATATATATATATATATATATATATATATATATATATATAAGGTGATATTATTATTGCTATGGTTGCGGATATAGGTCGCGCAGTGCAGTTTGTATGTGGATATGTGCTATGTGGTTGTAAAATGGATTCTCACGCAAGCGCAGTTGAGTTATTATTATTAAGCTCCTTTCCGACATTCCTAAGTATAAGTTTATTCTTATTGTTGAATTCTGAGAATTTTCTTTTTTAGCCTAAGTGTTAGTTCCAAGTTTTTGATTTATTATTACTCCGCTCACCCTCATGCGACTTATATAATAATGATAAGTAATAAGTCGAAAGCTTAGAATTAATACATAATCTAATAATGAAATTGGTAAAGATTATCATTATCATTTTAATAATAACGGTGATATACAGGGGTGGCCAAAAGTTACCCGACAGTAAGACTATTAAAACAACTAACTTACTGTCGGGTAACTTTTGGCCACCCCTGTATTTCCTTTCAAGAATTATTCTGGAAAGACTGAACAAAAAAAATAAATAGTATTTTCGAATGTCGAAAAGCAACTTACCCTAGAAGGCCAGTGTGGGACCGCACACATAGAGACTAGTGTCGGATCCGCGTAACCCCATAATGAAAATTACATTTATAGGTTAAATTAAACAATTTGTTGTTACTAAACAATAATATAATTTAACTTACGTACAGTAAAAGACATTATTTCCAGAAAAAACTGTACTTTTATTGTAATAGATCACGTTGGCTTTCTTGGGTTAAGAAAAATATAAAAACTCAAGCTGATATGACCTTCCTGTTAATAATAATAATAATATTATTATTATTATTATTATTTCTGCACTTTCTCCTGTTATGTTATGTATTTCTGTTACTGACATTTCATTTCAAATATGAACATCTTCGGAGTTTGTTAGAAATGAGAGTGAGAGCTTAATTAAGAAATGTTACATGTAATACCAACTTCTCCCCATCAGGAACATCGTTCCTAAACGGAGAAGACAAACGTTTTGATACTTAGACCTTATTTTATGGGCTTCATCTTGACTTTGCGGAGCTCAATTTCGGAAAGTCAACTCTCGTGGTTCGATTGCTAATGAGAAGGAATTGTTGATTTCAGGAAACTTCAACACATAAACACTGTTGGATTCCTAATCGAATTAATTTCTAACAAGCTCCGAAGGTGTTCAGATGTATTTGAAGACTTATTATTATTATAATTATTATTATTATTATTATTATAAATATTATTATAATTATTATTATTATTATTATTATTGGTGTTAATACTATTAGCAGTAGTATCAAAATGTCGATATAAAAATTAGTGTCAGTATTTATGTTTTTTCTTCAACAACTACTTCTGTTGACATTTCCTTTGTGACATTTTAACTTTAAAATGGAAGAAATTCTATTTTTAAAAATAAAAAGAAATTCATACCTGATTTAAAACCTGTTATTTTAAAAAGTGAATAACTGATTCAAAATAGTTCCGGATGAATAAGATATGGGTTTGGCGGCGTCGGAAAGAAAGTTGAGGAGAGCAATTCTCTCCTATATCAAATAATTCCGATGGTAGGACATGGCGTTTGACCTAATATAAAGCTGGATATTAATCGTGAAACCGTTGAAAGGTTATATCACGCATTTTCAAAATGTGACCAAAATAGCGAGCATGAAGTTGTCCTTTGATTAGCGCGAGCAGATACTGAAGAAGTACTAGAAATTTGATAATGTTGCGGAGGGGCAACGTGTATGAAAATATGAATGTGGTTCATCACCAACAACCCGTCGCACAATTGCGCAACTGAGGGATAAATTCGAGGTTGAAAGCACCGTTTAAGGTGTCTGTAAGTAGCACTTTTGAGAGGTCCCGCTCTTCGCGGTGTGAAGAACACTGCGGCTGTGTTAGCCGCGCATCTGACCCCTCACCTCGTGAATCCACACGAAAGTGTGTTCGTGAGTCTGGAGCAAGTAAGTCAAGCATTCATTGAATCCTGTGGGATGCAAATTGGAAATCGTATACTCCACAGTTCGTACAGGTATTGAATGAAGATGACTCACCGGAGACTTGAATTATAGAAGTGGTTTTCGAACATAGTGCATCAGAACCGGTAGCATTTGTCAACTTGGTTGTGGAGTCAGACGAGGTCTTTAAGTTGCATGAAACTGTGAATTCATACAACTTTGTGTACTGTACTACTGAGAACTCTTACCTTCATATGGAAAAGGATAGAAATATTTCAGGGGTCACAGGGGTCCCGTGGACTTATTGAGTCGTTCTTTTTAAATGATACAGTGATAAGTGAATGGTGCCTCAAATTCTTGGTGAACGGCGTTGTACATGTCACTGAGAACGTGTGTAACAGGGAACAGTTTTTTTTCCCAACAAGAAATGTTCTCTCGCATTTCCTTTGTGAAGTACGAACATTTTTGGATGAACACTTTCCTGGACAATGGATGGGACGACGCGGACCGGTGGAATACCCATCACGTTCTCCAAACCTTACATCCTAAGATTTTCTCCTATGGGATGTATCGAAAAACAAAACCTTTAATTATTTGAAGTACCTGGATTAAATCTCCTCGAATACGCCTTTATACGAGTGAGAATAACTTCATACGGGCAGCGTATGATTTGTTTCTAAGTCTAGGGATCATCTTCGTAGCCCGTCGCTGCACTCTCTCCATTCTGTCTATGTCCTGTCGTAAATATGGAGACCAGAACTGAACACAATATTCCAGGTGGGGGCGTACTAAGGAATTGTATAATGTTAGCATTGTTTTCTCCGACTTAAATTCAAATGATTTACCAATAAATCCTAAAATATTCTATTCGTTTTTCTAACCGATTCGATACATTATTTACTCGGGTAAATCTTAAGGAAGCGTCCCGGAAGTTTTTTGGATATAAAACATGTTTTCCCGATGTATTTCTATGTGATTTATTCGAATTTGACATCCGTTTCAGTCGCAAATCACTCGTTTATGACTCTCTCTCACCCCCTCAACAAATATAACTTAACCTAACCTAACGTATATATAAATGTTACCTACCCATTAATATCCTGGATTATACAATTTCGCCGCCTGGAGAAGGAAGTTGTGGAAGCGGTCCTCACAGTTCGGGAAGGCCTTTAAGAAGTAGGCCCGTGAGAGGTATCCCAGGAAGAAAATTTTCTGCCTTCCATATAGGGGTTGCAATCGATAAAATATTATCGATAATTTATCGATAAATGAAAGTCAACTATCGTATAATTATCGAGCAGATTTATCGATAATTTCAGATCACTTCCTGATTTTTTAAGTTTACGCTAAATGAACAAATTTTCTCTTGCAAATTGGAATCGAAAACTTCCGAGTCCTTAAGTAAGTCCTCTATGTTCAATGGAGGCAGTGAATTCGCATTGTAAGAAGTAAAGAAAAAGAGAAGCGAAAATCTAGATCGATTGTACGATGCATTAAGGACCATCAAGCCTACAAGCTGTGAAGCAGAGCGTGCATTTTCTTCAGCGGGAATTTTCATAACGAAGATTCGATGCACTCTCTCTCCAGCCACTATTAATGCCTTATGCTTTTTGAAATGTTACTTCCTTAATAAGGATAAAAAACTAAAATCTGTTTAAATAACTTTGGCTGTCACAATGTAGAATGATCTCATTAAAATCTGTTCTTATAATTTAGCGTTTTTCTTCTATTAATGAGACAGCTAATTTAATTAGAAAATTTATCGATAACACTGGTCAACAAAGATTTTTCATCAGAGTACAATTTGTGGTGGCTGGATAGCATTTTTCACGCTGATTCCAAAACTGCATTCAGATTTTTTCTAGCACGTATAGTTTTCAAGATGAAGGCATATATATAACTACATAGATTTAACCATTTTAAATAGGCAAAATACTAATATTTCAACATTTGATTGTGTTTATTTTATTGTGTTTTTTTAGTTTATTCATCTTATTTATTTCAATTATCTTAATTATACATCTTATGTATTTCAGGTGTGAGCTTTTACGTCTAGCAGCATTGTGATTCAGGCAACAACGCCGTGCTTTGTGTGTCAAAAGATCAGTCCAGTCCAAGAACTTGTTGTGCCAAGTTGGTGTACATTTTTTTTGAATTTATAGTTTGCTCAGGTCAGTCAACATGCCTCGACAATGTAAGAATGACCCCGACAAGTTCTGTTTCGTATGCGGCCAGTTGACAACTAAAACACAGCGACGAAGTATTACAACCGACATTAAGAAAATATACAAGCTATACTTTGGTTGCCATCTAGGTGACCAAGATAAACCATGGGCGCCACATCAAATCTGTTCTGGCTGTTCAAATGGATTACGTGATTGGCTTAACAAAAAGAAAGCTTCAATGCCATTTGCCATACCATGATATGGAGGGAGCCGAGAGATCATCATGAAGACTGTTATTTTTGTAGTGTGAACTTAATGGGGTTTTCTGCCAAGAACAAACACCAGATTGTATATCCAAACTTGGATTCAGCACGTAGACCAGTAAAACATGATGAAACATTGCCCATTCCAATTCCCCAAGTGATAGGCTAGATTCTATCATAGATGACATGGAAAGTGATGAAGGTGCAACTGGCGTTTCCGGACCATCTACAGAACCAGAGTACACTTTTGAAGGTAGACATTTAGAGCCTAAAAAGTTAACCCAAGGACAGTTGAATGATCTTGTTAGAGACTTATCGCTGTCTAAAGAGAAATCAGAGCTTCTCGCCTCAAGACTAAAGGAGAACAATTTACTTGAGAACAATGTTCGTATTAGTTACTACCGAAAGCGGAATTTTGAATTAACAGCATTCTTTTCAGTAGACGGTCCTCTCTGTTATTGCCATGACATCAATGGACTATTTACAGCCATATCTCAGACGTATGTGGCATCTGAGTGGCGCCTCTTTATTGATTCGTCGCAGATAAGCCTGAAAGCAGTTCTTTTGCATAATGGTAATATAATGCCATCCATCCCCATTGCCCATTCCGTCCATCTAAAAGAGAGATATGACAATATGGATATACTACTTAAGGCAATCAAATACGACAGTCATCAATGGAATGTTTGTGGAGATCTAAAAGTTATAGGAATGCTTATGGGTATGCAGTCAGGATTCACAAAATTTTGTTGTTTCCTTTGCCTGTGGGACAGTCGCGCCACTATAGAACATTACACCAAAAGTGACTGGCCACTTAGGTATACATATCTCCCAGGGATAAGCAATGTCCAGTCTGTCCCTTTAGTGGATCCCCAAAAGATCTATCTGCCACCTCTTCACATTAAACTTGGTTTAATGAAGAATTTTGTTAAAGCAATGGGTAAAGTCAATTCTGAAGGGTTCCAATACCTTTCAAGGAAATTTCCGAAGGTTACTGCAGCAAAATTGAAGGAAGGAATTTTGTTGGGCCACAAATAAGGGAGGTTTTGAATGACACTGAATTTGAAAAAGTCCTAAGTCCGCTGGAATTGAAGGCTTGGCTGGCGTTCAAATGGATATGTGAAAACTTTCTTGGAAGCAACAAGTCACCTGCGTATAAGGATGGAGTCAAGAACCTCCTTGATGCCTTCAAAGAAATGGAGTGTCGAATGTCGTTCAAATTCACTTCCTGCATTCCCACTTAGATTTCTTTCCTGAAAACCTTGGTGCAGTGAGTGACGAGCAAGGAGAGCGCTTCCATCAAGATATTCAGATGATGGAGAAGCGCTACCAAGGATATTGGAATGAAAGCATGATGGCGGACCATTGTTGGATGCTGTATCGTGACAATCCAGGCCAAATTTACAAAAGGAAATCACACTCACAGCGCTTTTAATAAAATAATGTATATATTCTTTATTTATAAGTACATTGAATAAGGTATATGATGTATTTGTTGTTTAGCATTCCTAAGTGTGATCTATACATCCATAAATTTTCTTATAGCAATATCAAAAACTTAAAAATATCAAAACCAGTGTATCTATATAACTATACGTGCTAGAAAAAAAAAAAAAACCAGATTCGGAATCAGCGCGAAAAATGCATTAAAGAAAAGTGCGATCATGTTTGTGATGAGGGAAAAAAGTTTCATTTTGTTGGCCAGTGTAATTATCGATAATCCGAATTTTTTTCAATCATTTATCGATAAATGGACTTTCGATAATTTGCATCCTATACTTCCATACTTAGGCGTTAAATTTCTGACGTCCCTCCCTCCTTAAGGTCAACACTTATCTAATTTGCACACAACGCTGCCAGGCGCAAGAAATGCCTTCCACTTTAAAAACGTTAATTAAAATTACTTATCCTTAATAAAAATAAAAACGCGGGGGTGCATTTTATTGAGAAAAATATAATCTTTCATATTAATAATATGTTAAATCTCTGTACTACGTATTAAGAACCGGGACCTTTCCTTAAGATTATCCCTTACCTGGTTTAATAGTGTCGGCAACAATAATACATAAATCTTTCTCTTCCTTAACACTTGTTAGTATCTTGTCGCGCATAAAATACATTTCTTTAACATTGTTTCTACCGATATGCAACGTTTCACAATTATCTCTATTCAAGTTTATTTGCCAAATTTCTGACCACTCGAGTAACTTATTAATATTTTCTTGAATCTGCAAACGTTCTGCCGCTGATTTTGTTCGTTCCCATAGTTTGGAACTAGTATATACTCTTAATAATAATTCCTATGTCGATGTCATCGATATAAATAATAAAAAGAACTGGACCCAGAATTGATCCTTGAGGCACGCTGCTCCTTACATTTCTCCAGTTAGACGCTTTGCCATTAATGACCACTCTTTGTTCACGTCCACTAAGCCAATTTTTTATCCATTTCAGAACATTGCCATCAATTCCGTGAGACTGAAGTTTAGCTAATAGTCTCCTATGGGGTACTTTATCAAACACCTTTTGAAAATCGAAATATTTAACATCTACTGTTTGACTCTCGTCATATACAGTATATTTCAAAATCATTAAAGAAGTCGAGCAAATTAATAAGACAAGAACGATTACCTCGAAAGCCGTATTGAGAATCTTTGATTAAATTATTAATTTCTAAATGATTAACTATTTTGTCCCAAACGATCTCCCCATAAGCTTACCAACTACTGAAGTCAGACTAATGGAACGATAATTTCCCGAAAGCGATTTGTCTCCTTTTTTAAATATTGACGTAATGTTTGCAAGTTTCCAATCGAACAGAACTTCTGCAGACTCAAACGTTTTATTATTATTATTATTATTATTATTATTTTTATTAATTAAATATGTATATAATTATTATTATTATTATTAAATATATATATGTAAGAGGCGGGATTATTGCACAGTTCATTTCTTTAAATACCTTAGAATAGAGCTTATCTACACTTGGAGTTTTATTACGATTAATTTTACCTATGTCTGAAAGTACTTCAGGTTCACTTATGGTAAAATCGTGAAGTTTTAAATGATGATCATTGAGCATGATTATGGGAACGGGAATGTTCTTCAGATTTTCGTTAGTAAAGACGGAAGAGAAGAATTTATTTAAAATGTCCATTATTTGTAAGTCATCGTAAATTTGTTTCGTTGTTTTCGCCTAGGAGTGGAGTCAGTAGACCAATAGTCTACGAGGCTACTTTTTTATTCCTAACATAATCATAGAATTCCATCGGATTCGATTTAATTTGGTTCACTATACATAACTCATAGTTGTGTTTACTTTTTCTAATAAGTTTTTTGCTTCGCTTTCTCAATAGCTCGTAAGCATTTTTATCGGACAAATTATTTGTTTCTTTAAATTTAAAATACGCGTTCCTTTTTAACGTTAAGCTACTTTTGATTTCAGCATTCCACCATTTAGGTTTAACAGACTTCGCCAGTCTCTTTTTATGTCCATGTGCAATTAATATCATCGTGCGATAGAGCCTCATCCCCATTATGGGTCGAAAGTCGCAGTTTCATGTCACGAAATTCAACTTTTTAAAATCCAAGACGTATTCCAGACAGACTCTGAATTATGAACATTAACTTTAATTTCACATGTTATTTGCCTATGATCCTACAGATATATTATCAATTAAGTCTAGGTCTGGACTTAAAACTAAATCTAGAATATCGCGTTCTCTCGTGGGTTCCCTGACCATTTGAAAAAGTGAACTTTCGAGCAAACCCTCGTACGGGCGACGATCGGAATTAGATTGTAAAGGACCACCCCTACTCCCTGGGAGGTAAATTAAAATCTCCCATAATTATCGTATCATGTTCGCTACTTACATAAAAAATTAGTTCCTGTAGTGTATTGTCACTATCGACAGTCTGAGAGGGAGGCCTATATACTAAACCTGCTGTATAATGAATTTATTTCGTGAATTGGCTTTAATGTCAGCAAATGTCGCATTTATATTATTAATTTCTGCAAATTTTTAATTAAGGGTTTCAAGTGTGACTGAACGTATAATAGTACTGTACCACTACCCCTTCTTTCTATTCTCTCATTGTTAACTATCTCATAACCAGGAATATGATATTCTCCGAGAAAGTCTCTACTATCTGTATGTAACCAGGATTCAGTAACTGCCACAACCTCATATTTTTTATCAAAGACGACACTTAATAGTTCATCAAATTCAAATCTTAAACTTCGATCGTTAATATAAAGTACATTTATAAAATTTTGAGTACAGCGGTAGAATCTCGAGGTTCTTCGTGGAGGTAGTCGTTCACTGTAAGAAAAATGGATCATATGTAGAATTCGGACCCCAGGTAACCCTAATGGAGAATCCAGACCCCAACTTTCAACTAATGTAGAATCCAGACCCCAACTTTCCCCTAATGTAGAATCCAGACCCCAACTTTCCCCTAATGTATAGATTATAGAAGCCAGACCCCAAACGAATCGTATAAGGATATCAATAAACAATTTAAAGGTTCATAGAAAATTTTATTATTATTATCACAAATAAAAACCATTAAAATCACACAATTGTAAATCTTATATCAAATGTAGAATTCGGACCCCAGCCTTCTTTAGTTAGCTTTATAAGGCTAACTAACGAAAATATCACAACCTAACCTAACCAATCGTTAGGTTAACTGGTACGCCCTTGACGATTGGTTAGGTTAGGTCGTGATATTTTCGTTAGTTAGCCTTATAAAGCTAACTAAAGAAGGCTGGGGTCCGAATTCTACATTTGATCCAATCTTATTAAGTGAAAGTTTAATTAAAAGGATATTGTGAAAAAATGGTATCACAAAATTGGAAAACGTATTGTTTATGTCTTTCATGCCACATAAATTCGTCTAAGTATGAATTTAAGTGTGATCTCCTACATCCATGCATTGATTTAATAAAACTTTTTTGGCGATTCCAATAGCTTTCAATAGTTTGTGTGTGTACTAGAAACTCAAATAGTTAAAGAGTAGCTTAAACAAGCCAAATGGAGAATACAGACCCCAACCTTCCGCTAATGTAGAATTCGGACCCCAACCTTGGTAGGGGTCCGAATTCTACATATGATCCAGAAAAATTTATATTAGGATGGTCGTTTGCGTAGGAGTTTCGCCGGATTTTGCCTGAAAAGCCATCGCAGAGTTATGTATGATAATAGTCTACCAAGACGAGTTCCTCCCACGTCAGTCAGGCGAAGACCATCACGTAAAAATAAAATCCTTTTTATTAGAAAGATGACTCCAGAAATCGACGAATTCAACATTTTCCCGCTGACAAAGGGACTTAAGAGTATTATTCATAAGGTAGCTATGCTGAAAAAGTCGTCGGACCTGCTATTCAGGGGAGAATTCCTGTAAAAATTAATTTATGCTTTAGGTTTAGAGTGTGCATCAGCCGCTTGTATTTTTCTGTTAGTTCCTCTGACCTGGAAATATTAACATCGTTAGTTCCACCATGCACCATAAATATCCTAGTTTCGTCAGCATCTTTACCAAACTCGTATATAGAGTCCGTGATGTCGTCAACACGGGCTCCAGGATAGCGGTACCTCCTCTATTGGTTGCAACAACTAAATATACGGATAACTATTTGATAACCAATACAAATGGTCACGTTTACCATGCAACGATCGCACGAACCATACACGCTTATTTTTTGTATAAAAAATTTATTTAATGGTTAACGAATTCGTAGCATAGTTGGCATAACCATTTTGATTGGTTGGCAAATAGTTAACCATACATATTTGTTTGTTGAAACCATATTTATTTACTCTTCTGTTCTTTACTGTAAAGTACGCTCGTACACTTTACAGTAGAAAAGGGAAACATAAGCTTCGTTACGTGCTGTTCAAACTAGGGATGAAACGGGTAGCTATTTTACCGGGTAATCGGGTTTCGGGTACCCGAAGTGTAATACCCGATCGGGTCTCGCTAGAATCTTAGATTTTCATTAAAATTAAATTTAAATTAAAACAACAGCCATTTTGGGAACATAATACTTTATTTTACTACGCCCACACAAAAACTTAAGCATAATAGTGAATGTTGCAAAATGCAAATACGGATAATTTTTCATAATTTTACGCCATTTGTTTTATAAAAAATTATAAACAAGAAATGGATGTGTAGCATGTGGAGCATTTGCACGACTTTCGACGGCTTTTCACGGCTGCTTTGAGTCGCGAAGAAAGTCCCGTGTACGTAGGTTTTTACTACCCGATTTTTGAGCAATTACCGGATCGGGTCGGGTATGCTCGGGTAATACATTACCCGATCGGGTCGGGTACCCGTTTCATCCCTAGTTCAAACTGTTATTGTTTTTCCTTGAAAGAAATTTGTAATCAAATTGTAACTCATGCAGGGATGTCCGTCTTGATAGACTGAAGTAATAGGCAGACAAATGCGTTGCCCGGACAACGTTTATCAGTCGGAATAAATCACTTTAATAACAAGAAATGCTTTTACGCTTGGCAGTTCGGCCAGCAATTCAAAATTAATAGAGTATATTACGATATACAGGGAAATATACTAGGATATATATATATATATATATATATATATATATATATATATATATATATATATATATATATATATATATATTAGGGCTGATCGAATATTTAGTATTTGGTATTTTTGTTACGTACTTGGTGCCGAATATTGACGTAAATAATTTTTATTTTGCCAGATTTTGCTTAGACAGATTCCTAACCTTAATTGAGGTTATAGTGTTAAAATTGTGTAAACATAAAGGAGCAATCCAAGAATAAGCACCCCAAAGTCCCCAATCCAAGAAAAAGCATCCCAGTTAGACCCCAATCCAAGAAACAGCACCCCAGTGCGACCTCAGTCGAAATTAAAGGATTTTAACAGCAACATTCCTCGAAAACTTTGTCCAGGTCATTGCTTGATCGCACTTAGCACGCAGCATCATTTTTTTAATAAGATTTTTTTCCCTTACACCAATTTATTACTGGCAATGGATCTTCAATCAATAATGGTAACACTTCAGTTTGAAAAGTTGATGCTGTCATCTTGCCCTCAAACTTCTGAATGTTTTTTACATTTCGGGACTTATTTATAAATATGTCGAAACCTACGGTAAAATTATTGAATGCCAGGTTAGGTCAACTGTATGCCCTTGACGATTGGTTAGGTTAAGTCGTGATATTTTCGTTAGTAGCCTTATAAGGCTAACTAAAGAAGGCTGGGGGCCCTGATCTTCAGGTGATCCGAAAGTTTAATTAAAACATTATCCGAGTATAATACTAAAATAAAAATACTTTGTTATATTGGTGGTTGTTGTTGTTGTTGGTGGTGGTGGTGGTTAGCCGATCAGTCCACCCTAATCAAGTAAGCCGATGGCACGCGGGTAACCGATCTCTAGTGATGTTGTGTTGCGTTCTATGTTGCGTTACAGCTATCTCCATAACATTATTGAATCCAATATCTCGTACAACAGAATAAGGTTGAACATCTACGGCTATTATTTCTTCAATGGCTTTATGTAGCTTAAAGTCTCGATAATCGTTAAAAAATTTTAGCCCAAGGATCATCTTTGCTCACTACATAGTAAAACCCCACACGATAAATTGACAATATTTAAAGCAAACTTAGTAACATAGGTACCCACCATAATTAAGAAAAATTGCCATTTTAGAAAAAAAACAGTAGATTGAACGAATTGTAGACATTAAATACGGACATCATTAAGCTGTCATAAATCTTATGAGGATTTAAGTAAACTATTAATTATCAATTATTACAAGGATCAGAAACTGTGACGTACACTCAATATCTGTCGCAAAACTTTAAAAGCCTCACAACATTCACCAGCGTATATATACACAGTAGTTAAACGCTCAAACATCGCCCATACACACGTCCGTGAGTGTTGAGTCAACCAGCAATTTATTATAGGGCAATAGATAGGATGTTATCTAGATTGGCGAATGAAAGGGGCACATTTTATAATTAAAATTAAGCACTTTGTCTTGTCATGACATGTATAATCGGTATATATATATATATATGGCTTTTTTTGTAACGGTACGCACCGGTACGGCGTACCGGCACCTTTTTTGAATAATTAATTCGTAGATTATCTAGAATCTTTCTTATTAAATTTGTAAGTTTTCTAAAACTTAAGCGATATTGTATTATAATATTCTGTAGTAAAAAATTATACTGTATACCTATTTTATTTCATGGCAAGTATAGTTGTTATATGGTAGGCATTGAAATCAATTGTGGATAAACTTTACATATACAACAAATGTAAGACATCTAAAAATAAAACAACTACGAGCTAGTACACAATACAATTTATTATGCGCAACTCAACAGTTGACACTAACAGCAAGGAACGAAGTCGACATATTAAAGCAGATGAGAACTTGATGAAAATTTGGAATTTTCTATAAAACGGTACGTTATATAATATATATATATATATTATATTATATATATATATATATATATATATAAGTACCGGCACTTTTTTTTACAAAAAAGCCTGTATATATATATATATATATATATATATATATATATATATATATATATATATATATATATATATATATGAGGTCACTGCCCTTACATGAACAATTCACAGACACAAATACACATACATAAGATCTGAGACAATTTGGCGACACTGCATGAAATTTATTGCATGGCGTCACACGCAATGATAAGAAAAAGGGGAGCTGACAGCCAGTGCAAAGGATACAGAGAGGGGTGTTGGGGTGTATACCCCACCCTTCATTGTTGAAAGTGCTTCTAAATTGAATGGTTCTGGCGCCATTACATAGTCCTAAATTATATTCTTTTCACTATTTGGTAATAATACTGTGTATATACACAGGGTGTCTGGAAAGTCCCTCCCTATTTTTAAATTCTTATTGCTCCTAAATGGAAAGGGATATGAAAACATTTCTTTAACTGAAATGAAGCTCATTTATTACCGTTTACTTTATTACAAAATTGAAAAGCTTTAATACAAAGTTAAAGTTCAACGTAGGCTCCAGCATTGCCCACACACTTCCGTAACCTGAGTGGGAAAATGCTGGAGAATTGCTCTTCATGAAAGATGGGCCTCCATCACATTTTGCGTTAACCGTTCGTGCCTGGTTAGATAACCACTTCTCAGGACGGTGGTTAGGTTGTCGAGGACCAACGGAGTGGCCTGCTCGAAGTCCAGTTTAACACCATGCGACTTCTTTCTGGGGGGCTGGACCAAAGAAGGTGGGTACAAAAAAACCAAGGACCATTGATAAACTTGAAAACAAAATTCGTGATGGTCTTAGTAATGTACCACGTGACTTCTTGAGAAATCTGTTGAAAATGTACAGGTAAGGTTACAGAAGCGTGTGGGCAATGCTGGAGCCTACGTTGAACTTTAACTTTGTATTAAAGCTTTTCATATTGTAATAAAGTAAACGGTAATAAATAAGCTTCATTTCAGTTAAAGAAATATTTTCATATCCCTTTTCGTTTAGGAGCGGTAAAAATTAAAAAAATAGGGAGTCACTTTTGAGACACCCTGTACAATACGTTTCACAGTATCACTTCACACCAATTGGCATCTAATTTGAGCTAAAATCCATCTTATTTGTGCTCGTAAATCAATTCATTTTTTCATTGACTAAAATTCGATCCATTTGTGCTAATAAATCATTATATTTCTTCATTATACTACACGCAATTCTAATCATTAAAATGCCCCCAATTGCTCGTAATAAAAGAGAGAAGGATCAACATTTGAAAAAAACTGCAGAGAAGTGTCGTCGTGAGTTACTCACTCCCATGTTAGCCATTGCGTGTTATATTCTACCTACGACAAAAAAAAAAAAAAAAGGTTCCAAAACAAGACATCAATTTAAACACTTGTTTTAGTTCTGTTGTATTACTTTTGTAAATTTAATTTAAAATAAATTTTCCAATGAGACCGCACTTATGAGACACCCTGTGTATATAGATATATTATATATTATATATATACACACACGAATCAGGCGAGTTTGTCTAAAACAATTCGTCTAAAATACAATTCGTCTAAAATACAATTCGTCTAAAATACAATTTGTCTAAAATACAATTTGTCTAAAATACAATTTGTCTAAACAACAATTTAATAAATATGGCATACAAATTGTTGCCTGATGTACAATGCTATTTATTACTTGCCACGCCCCATCTTAAAAGGTTACCTCTTGTGCGGAATAGTACATCGAAATCAGTTATCCCGGAACCCATAACCCGGTTAGGTTAGGTTAGGTATATTATGAAATAAAATCAACCCATTTTCAATCTTTTCATCCTCACTCCAAATTTATCAAGCAGACAAATGCATTTCTAGTTATCTTCATTATTAGTCAAATTGTATTTTAGACAAATTATTTTTAGACAAACTATTTTAGACAAACTATTTCGATGTACTATTCCGCACAAGAGGTAACCTTTTAAGATGGGGCGTGGCAAGTAATAAATAGCATTGTACATCAGGCAACAATTTGTATGCCATATTAATTTAAATTGTTTGTTTAGACAAATTGTATTTTAGACAAATTATTTTTAGAGAAATTGTATTTTAGACAAACTATTTTAGACAAATTGATTTAGACAAATTGTATTTTAGACGAATTGTTTTAGACAAATTCTCCTAGACGCATATATATATATATATATATATATATATATATATTTTACAGGAATATGTGTAACTAGGGATTTCATGTAAGTTAAGTCGTGATATTTTCGTTAGTTTTAACGAAAATATCACATGAAAATACATGAAATCTCTGAACATTTTAAGGATTTCATGAAATCCCTGGTTACACAGATTCCCTGTAACATAATATATTTATTATAATGTTGGAACACAACTTTTCACAATCATGAAATTGAATTGGTACCGAATTATGAAATAGATTTCAAAGATTCCTTTGACAAATAACTATCTTTTTTCATAAGAAAACAAATTTAATATTTAGCATCATTAAAGTAAAAAAAATTAAGCACAGTATGTATCAGAATCTCTCTCCTATCTCTCTCTCTCTCTCTCTCTCTCTCTCTCTATATATATATATATATATATATATATATATATATATATTAGTATTTTTTGCAGAAATGTGAA